>JACTOM010000043.1:4616091-4931015 GCA_015832385.1 Elymnias hypermnestra
TATATATATATATTTAGCGACACTTCAGATATTTAACAAAAAAAATCAAAACGCCAAAGTGATTAACGCAATAAAGCTCCTATCATGCCCGATGCCTTGCGAGAAGTGAGTCAACCCCGCGTGACACTCAACCGACGCGGGCCATTCCCGCTCGCTGACGTCATCCTTCGCACGGTCATGTTGCGACATGTCTCGGCGCTCTAAAACCACGCCCCGAGACTTGCAAAATGCGATATAAATATATATATATATATAATATGTGAATGTGAACATAGTATATAAATATGTGAACACAAGTTGTTTTTATTTCTGATATTAAAATTGTGTTTTCACTTTTTTGGTGTATAAGTGAATATTATCGTGGATATATAAGATATTATTCATTATATATTGCGACAGTACTGCGAGAATCTGTTTCTTTGAATTTATCTCTTAGTGAAGCAGTTAGAGACGAGTTAAGAGATATAACCCGGCATTGTGCTTACACAGAAAGCATCATACTGGAAAGCAAATTTTGATAAGGCTCATTAGAAAATGCAATTTCTTAAATTTGTCGTCCTTGGACTTAAACCCAGTACCTCTGCAAGTAAAGCGAACACTCCATCAAAGTATCCATAGTCTCATCTAAATGATCAAATAATAGTATATTGAGCATTCCAGCATTAGTATGTAGCTTGTTATTAGAGGCATTTTTCAGTGAAATAAGGGTAAATCTAACAATTAATGTTCTATCAAACATACTGAATAAACTTCTTATTCAGTGTTACTATCAGGTTTTTATTTTTGTATGTTGCTCTTACCTATTACTTTACCTCCCAAGGGGTGTTAAATTTTGTGTGGTTTAAACACCAGATATATGTGTAACAGCACTAGCAACAGTACAGCCTAGCTTTAGTTTGTCACTGATTTCAGATTGTAATTTGACTAGCCTTATTCATATCTTGTATGAACATTGCTTTGTTTGTGGAGTGATGAGGGAAATGGAAGCCAATATTAGTTAGGAAAAAAGGCAAACATAACATCTTACTTCTTTTTATTTTGTGGTGGGGCCCACTGACGCAGCATATGCACTTTGACCCTTTTGGAATGCTACCTCTTTAACCTGGCAATTCATTAACCAGTGGAACTATCAATATTACACAGGCTTATATGCAACAAGGTCTGCCTAAAATCAGTGATGTGGTGAACAGTATGGTCATTTGCCTGTATATTTCTATTTCAAGAAATCATAACTTATTATTATAATAAGGGGCTGATTCATTTAAAAAATCACTGATTTAAAGTCTATTCTTTAACAGGCCTGGTATGCAAGGAGAGACTAGTTACAGTCCAATGAATCAAAACTTCGAAAAAATTCTTCGTATGTGCGAATCTTCTCGTATGCAAAGCATCAGATATTTAGACAGCATATTATCTTACTATGAAACAACACTTGGTCGTAGAGAAGCAAGAAAAGTGAAAATTCCTACCATTGATGCTTTTGTTCATCTTACTGAGGACTCTGATGATATGAATCACAACTGGAGTGCTGGAGATATACTTATCAGCCAGTACGAGTTAGCAATGCAAATACATTTTGATCTCTGTTACAATTATTTTTTTTACGGACAACACGATTTAGCAAAGCAACATATATTAGGATGTAGGAAAAATTCCAACTTACTGGAAAATGAGGTATCTTCTTTTGGTTACGGAAACCACAGTACAACTCCATGGGGAGATTTCTATTATGCAAGCATGATGAAAGATGAAATTTTAGGTTACATAAAGGCACTAAATCTTGGATATGAAGTTTTAAATGAAGAGCCATCATTACTGCAGAAACTGCAAGAATCTGTAGCCAACCATTACACTGGTATTATAGCAATACTCCAAGCAGATAATTTAGCGAGAGAAATACCAATGGTGCATAGAGAAGTTGTTGAACTGGATATTCAAGGATCTGCTTCAAGTGGAGCTTTCACAGTTGCTAGAGATTTATTAAACCGTGTTTCAGCCCTAAATGCAGTTCGATACGCCCTTGAAGGAGGAATCCCATCGACTCACCCAGACTTTATTAACAAATTTAAGACATGTGGAGTCAAATTCTTCGATCTACTTTTTTGGGCGATAGCTCCGGTTTTAACATCGAATCTATCTGATACAGATTGGAATAACCTTAAAATGTTTTTCTTACACCTAGCCACATCGCAATGCAAAGTACCAATTGAAAGGATTGATGAATATTTAAAGAAATATGTTGGAGATGCAGCAGACCACATAAGAAAGAGATTAATATCTAATGATCAATTAGATGACATATTGAACGACCCAGCTAATATTGATGACGAAAATGTTGACATCCCTCGAGAACTTTTAACTGACGACTGGGATATGCCTGATTTTGAATTTAAAACTATACCAGAGCTAGAAATAGGTAGATTAAAGAAACGGTTAATCGAAGCCTCTACAGCTGATGATGTACGCATGTGTTTAGTGAAACTTGCGATGATGGTGCCTTCATCACCTTTGTGGAAATTAAATCCTTCATGGAAACCTCCTGGAGGTTTAGGAAATGCTTTGATTTCGTTGCCTCGTGGATTCTTACAAGATTTTGGCTATGTAGTATCTGGTGCAGCTAGAGCTCGCGCTGAAGCTGGTTGTGCAAGAACAGCTCTATCATTACTTTCAGTATTAGAGGGTGAAGCTCGAGGTCAATTAGGTGGAAGTTCGGACCCAATTCTATATAGACTATGTCGTCAGTTATCATGGGAAGTGCTGTTGCTTCAAGTGAATGTAGTGTTAGCCGAGTGGCCTAATCATCGCATAAATCTAACCGTTTTGGCTAATAAATGTAAAGCTTGCATAGCAACAGCAACTTCGGGTGACAGTATTATACCTCGGCCTCAAGTAAGTAATTTTTTATTAAATTAATAAATTGGCACACCAACCCTTTTCTCTTTATTTATATGTCATATGTCTATATAAGAAAAAAGAGAGCGGGTAAATATGTTATATATATAAAAGTATAGTATAGAAATATTGGCGCCGGATGTATGGTAAGGACTTCTTTCTTTCGTTTGCCTATCTCTCTCTCTTCCTCTTCATCTCGCTCTAGACCAGCTCCATCAGCAAACCAAAGAGGATTAATGTAGTAAAAGCAGTCCTTTACTACATTTATCCTCTTTGGTTTGCTAATGGTTGTTTGTCTATATAACTTCTTTATTCCTCTTTTTGCTGTAAAATGCTGCTGCCAGAAAAGATTATCAATGGCAAATATATGTATCCTCTCCTCCCTTTCTTCCTTTTTTTTCGTAAGCTTCCAGTACACTTATTTATTCAATAAAATATTGTTCTTGTCCAGGTAATTGAAGCTTGCTGGACATGTTTAGTAAACGCTTGTGAATGGGAAGGGACAACTGTTACGAATGGTCCCGGTGAGGCAGCATCTGCCTTATGTGCAGCCTGTAGCGAATTACAAAGAGGGAAAGGTTCCCGGAAATTTCCGAGAGCATTGTGGGATTATGGTACGTCTTTATGATTAACCTGAACACCTATTTTAATAACATAGTAGTGTAGTCGATAAAAACATATTTTCTAACTCATTTGACTTACCTGCTCTATTCTCACTTTAAAAAATTCGAGCAATTTCCTGAACTAAAGATGACAATTCCTTCGTTATTCACTGATTGATAAATATTAGAAACATATTTATATATAATTCGTTTTTGTGAAATGAAACTTCTTTAGACACGAGAGTATAAATTTTACTGATGAAACGCGTACTTAGCGTCACGAAAATATGCAGCGTTTTTTATGCCAATTTTTCTGAAGGTTAAGTAGTTTTAATATTTACAAATAACATTTAATATTTCAATTTGCCACTCGTCATTTAATATACTATTTTTCATAAAATAAAAATATTAAACTAATTCTCTTTTTTAAATATCAATTCAAAAACAAAATTATTTATAATTCCTCATTTGAGGTAAATAGTTTGTATTAATTTTTGGCACTTTTAATATTTTAATGACAAATAAATGCCTAACATATCTTCTTTTTCCCTCCCTCTAAGTCTCTCTCCCTGTAGTCTCCCTCTAAAGTTTTAGATTTGTACAAATATAAATAAGACTTAAAAATTAGTTTGCCAAAGAAGTTTCACTCTGTACGCACGCCCTTTTAATTAACACTTTTGATGCTTCTCAAAAGGATTTTTAATTTGGTTAAGAAAAGTATAAAATATACGTACCCGGTGTGAGAAATTATGCTTTAATAAACGATAGTATTAATATTCGGATTTCTCCCAAATAGCCTTATCAGTATACTGTAATGGATCTGGTGGACCAGTTAAGCGAACAGCAGGAGGGATGCCATCACATTCTCGTGATGCTCCAAATGCAGCCACTGACGCTAGGAATTCCTTCAACGCTTTCTTATCAACATTACGAGAACCCCTGGCTGTTAGCGTCATCATGTCATTACTCGCCAGAATACATAACCTGCTCATAGACGACAGCTCCTTAGAGCTGGTCGTCGAGTATACAAATCTCTGGCCTTCTAACATTTCCAATATGAACAACTACAATGTAAAATATGTTTTGGAATCTCTGACTGAATTGCTTGAGAGAAGTTTGAAGCTGTACCCATACAACACATCATGGTGAGTGACATTTTTATTCTTTCTATATTTACTTCTGTACACTTTTTGTGTATGTTCAGGTATATAAATATAAAAATATAAAAAGCCCTTTATTCACTATTACGCGTACGAATGTCAAGTTATAAAATGTCTCCAGTACAATTGATAGTATAATTAAATAAACAGTAATCTTGCAAATTGTGTCATTTTTTGTCCTGGTTAATTTTAATTTTTAATATATATTTCTAAATTTTAATGTCAATAATTATATTCTTAATCTATTTAGTCAAGTAGTCATTTATATTTAGTCAAATTAGTCTGGCGTAAAAGTCGCCTCTTCGGCGTAGGCCTCCATGTATATATATGTTCAGGTATACTCAAGGATAAATTGATGATTCAATCCGATACATAATTGATGTCCCTATATTTCTTCTGGATCGGGAATTACGCGACTGTCTCCGACGGAAGCAGCTAGTCTATTATAAACATATTTATTTATGACAAGACACTCAATCTCAACTCTACATAAGTAAAGTTATGTAGCGGGTTATGGGCGTCATGCCATATCGGCTTTGGCTGCTCTGCCAAACATGGTAAGGTTGATACAAATTATTTTAAATTAATTGAACCATAATCCATTGCTATATAGTGAATTTTAAAAATAACAAAAAGCAAACTAAATAACAGTAACTGATATTTTATAACAGTAACATTGTTATTTTAAAATATACATTAAGTTAATACTTTAAGGTTTGGATTTCATTTACAATAATTATTAAGCTTTCGTCTTTCTGCCGAGTGCCTTTCACTTTAACCTTAGTCGCCAGCCGTCTCTGTCGCATGTTGCATATGCGATAGATGAACAAAAAAAATTATTGAGCCGATGTAAAAGAAAATTTCACTTTAATAAATAAATTTCCAGGTTACGATTATACGGTGATGTAGAAATGGCTGGCAGTCGTTGGGCAGCAGGTTTACGTCGGTACTTATGTGCTTTGGCTGCAGCCACTTGGCACTTTGCAAAACGGGCTCCCGATGAAGGAGGATTGGCTCGAAGAGCTGCTAGATGTTGCCAAGCTTTGTCAGCACCAACACAGGCTGCAGCACTTTGTCAATTACCAGAAGAGCCTGACTATACAACTGCTTTCAAATGCCTTGCTGAAAAGGTAACTCATAATGAAAATATGAAAGGAAATGATATTAATCAATTCAGTATAAATATTTTGTTTCCACAATAAATTCAAATACCACATATAATTTTTTTTAAGAAAACTTGTTTAATAGTAACATTCTATTTGTTACTGTCTTGGAATATATGACGGTTACAATCTAGATCCGCACAATATCATGTCATATCAATATATTATTTATTTAGGGTGCTCTCTTACAATTTTTATTGTAAACAAAGTGTTGAGGGACAGTTGAAAATGATTAAGTAACAGCCCAATAACGAGAGGACTTTTAAGTAATGATTGAGTTTTAATTCCCAATATGCTTTGGTAAACATGAGTGGAGGGGCTACGAAGCACAGCACAAAAAGAACTCCCTCGCCGCCGAAAGAGGCGGAATCCAAGGCAACGCATGTTTGCGCACCTCCTCCTTACTAATGGATGAAGAGGGTTCCGCTGGGTTTTAGTGGGTATTGCGAGATCTTCCATCGCTCAGTCCTACACTCCTGACTGGTTATAGGTCAGGGTTAGTGCGTAAATTGCATTTTCCAGTGACAAAACTAAGAGCACAAAGCGAACTACAAACAAGAAACAGATTATAACTGCTTCCTATCACATTTTCTCCCACGTTAAATCTTATGAATTTATATGTCTCTTTTTACTGTGGCATTTTCATTTCATAGACTTTCAAATAACAATGATGCTAAAGAAGTTTTCAATTCAAGAGTGTTACCGTCAGAAGTAAATTCCTCACATTAATGACCAGTTATTAAATTATGATTCCCCTAAAATAACGAGTGTTTGTGTATTTCAATGTGTCAATGACATTCGTTTTTAGACTGGCAACGCAGCAGACGCAATGGACGGTTACTATGGTTGTCTATGGGATGGTACTCTCTTAGAAGTTGGTGTTGCTCTTCATGCTCGACGCGGCGAAGGTGGAAGAAGGGCCAGGGCTGTGAAGGCTGCTGGAGCACTTGAATTAAATGCTAACAACAGTGAAGATATACAAAGGGAAGCTGCTGCTATACGTCGTGCTAGATTGTTACGAGCTCTCACTAATCAATATGTTGCTTAAAATATGTAAAACTATCGGTCGTTAAATAAATTTGTAATATAAAATATCAATTTCTTCTTTTTTACTTATAGTTCCTGAAAACTCCCAGGAAACTCGTACGACATCCTACGTACTAATTTTGGATGAAACTCGTTAAGTCGCATTACGTAATTCTATTATTTCAATGCTAAATAACGGAGGTTTTAATATTTCTTCAAATAATCTCATTAAAAAATATCAAAGTTTATATAATCTTTGGAATTTTTTAACTTTAATTACGATCGTGATTTAACAAAGTTGTGCTTTATTTATTCATTTATTTATTATCCTTTACAAATTACTTAAACTATTGTTGCTTAACACTATAAAAAAACCACAGAGGTTTGCCCTTAGTGTTATGCTTACATCTAATTATAATTCGAATATATTATGTACAAGGTCTATTATTATTAAATACTCATATTCCATTGCAATCAATCGAATATGAGTATTCTTACACATTTAATTGAGAATTGATTTTTCAAATCATCCCCTCCGTGAATTGCTAAAAAACGTTACTTCTACAAGTTTCACTGTTAAGAGAACTTATGAGTATTTAAGAGAATATTGTTTAAAAAAGTTGGTTGTATAATAGTAGTAATGTAAGTTAAATGTTATCTATGACACAGAATACTTATGATACGCTACAGTAAAACATGTTTTCTTGGGAAAGGAATATTACTAATCTGTGGAATAAAGAATACTTGTCATAACATAACTATATAATCTGTGGTAACTGCCAACTGGTAAATACTAAATATAAATCGGAAAAGAAAAAGTCAACTTCGGAATTTCAAACCTAAAACTTCAAAGTTCAAGTATAAAAAGTTAGAGAATATTACTACTGGTAAGCCATTATTTTTAGCTGCTATTCGAAGTATTATTTACCGCATACAGTTGGAAATTAACTGCAATATTATCGTCAATAATAAAGACAATTGAGCTATCATTATAATTATTAAACTTCTGTACACCAAAATTTAACACCTAATTCGTTTTATAAACGTGTTACAATTTCTATTTATAGACTGGTATGTATATTACAATAATTTGCATTACAAGTATTACTACCTAAAATTTATACTTTAATTTATTTGTTACCGAAAATAGTCTTTAACTACGGCTTTTTAATGTTACAAATCGAACAGATTGGAATGGTTGTAATCTTTTTTAATGATAAGTTAACCCAATACTAAATGAGATAATGAATTACATAACCAATCGATAAAAATTTAAATGTAATACCTTAAGCAGTGAAGTTGACCCTGGTTTGATAATAGTAACTTAATTTGTTACTCATATCTACAACTATAAAAGTATTGAAACTGTTAATTACTGATAGGTTACTGCTAGACGTTGAGCTCATCTGATGGTAAGTGATAAAAAGTAAAGGTTATTGCCATCTATGATGGTAGTGGACTAACCTGGGAAGAGATAAGGTAAGTAGCAGCCCATTAACGTCACTCTCACTCATATGAGAGAGGGTGTCTAGAGTATAGACCCACCATAACTTACCATAACTTACCTCTTAAAAGATTTCAACACAGAATAGAAATATAATGCAACTTCCCTTTTGATGGATGTTTATACTGATTGGGAGAAATAAGAAAGTACTATTTCATAAATTTATCTCACTGGGAATCAAACCCAGAACCTCTACTGATTATGAAACAAGTTTGCACAACACTATATCAAGATTGTCTAGTTCTGTATTTTAATAATGATTTGATATTTCAGTGTAGGGCAGACATATTTTCATTATTAAAAACTAACACAATATTATCATAAAAACTAAACTAGATAATATAATTTTGTAGTTATATATTATAGGAACTCAAAATGGATGGTTTGCAATTAGTATCATCAAACAAGATATTTGGAGGGTACCAAAAGGTGTACTCTCATGAATCATCTGAATTACAATGCAAAATGAACTTTTCTATATATTTACCTCCTCAAACTGAAGGTGGTGATGTAAAGCTGCCTCTCATTTATTATCTGTCTGGCCTCGATTGTAATGAGCAAAATTTTATCTCTAAATCTGGTTTTCAAAGGTAAGGTACTTTCAAATTATTTTGAACTGAATTGGGTGAGACTGTGTATAAACATGTACAGTAAACATGCCATTAGTGCATGCATTAATGTGACTTCTATGAATAATTCTTTCTGTTGTTAAATATTATGTAATTACTAATCTAAAATCATGAAAATTATTTAATTTTACCTGAATGAGTTCTTTGTGTGTTTTCCTTAGGATTGCTTAAGAATTGTTGTTCTTTGATACCATAATAAATCCTAAAGTATACAATTAAAAAGGAAAAACCTATATTTGACAATCCAAAAGTGTTATAAAGCACTACTTGACTCGAGAATTTTTTATAAATGTTGTCATGTTAGGGTTGTTTATGAATAATGTTTTCACACATTTTAAACATATGAATAAACATATTTTTCATATTATTACTAAAAGTTGTTTCCTTCTCAACAACAGCGTGGTGAAATAATCTTCTAATTAGGAAATAAATCCTTATGCCTTATCTATTTTTGGTGCCATACTATGTGTATAAAGGAGCAGTAATATTCTGTTATTCTGCAGTTAACTGTAGCTACTTTGGTTTGATTTTTTGACTGTTATAAAGATTTAAACACTGTTGTGTACAACAAACCATTTTTTAGGTATGCAGCTGAGCATGGAGTTATAGTTGTCGGCCCAGATACTTCCCCAAGAGGTGTTAAAATACCTGGTGATGATGAATCCTGGGACTTTGGTGTAGCAGCTGGATTCTACTTGGATGCTACAAAAGAACCATGGTCTAAGAATTACAAAATGGGCAGCTATTTAAATAAAGAGCTCTATGACTTAATTCTCCAAGCATTTAACAATGTTGTTGATCCAAACAGAATTGGGATTATGGGACACAGGTAAAATAAAAAAATATATATTTTTTACAGTATAGTGTTTGATAGTGATTTGTAAGCAATGATACAGACTAAGGTAGAAACAGGTTAATTATGGTAAGACTTCATTTATCTCTTGATGATTGCCACAAAACACTATACTGGAAAGTAATTTTAACTGTTTGCCAAGTAACTATTTATAGACTGAAGAAAATCATTTTTCATTATTTATCAAAAATTTGAACAAGATATATACATAGAGAAGAAGTGAGAACTATTATCAAAATTTAATTTATGTGCCTAACATGTTATCTTAAGATATGTGAAGAATTCCTTAAACACATTATTTTGTGGGTTTAACACCCACAAAATAATGTATTTTATATATAAGCTTTACAATAAGTTATTATTTAATATAATATTGCTAACAATAACTTATGCACATTTATTATTAATTTGGATTTATAATTTTATGAATATACAACAAAAAAAAAAATGTTTTTCATATTAAAAACCTCCCTTTGATGATGTTTTTACTAGTCTTACACTCATGCAATTTTTTATTTATTTAAAAGTTTATTAATTATTTTAGTATGGGTGGACATGGTGCTTTAGTATCAACTCTAAGAAATCCTGGTCTATATAAGTCGGTCAGTGCATTTGCACCAATCTGTAACCCGACACAGTGTCCGTGGGGTGAAAAAGCATTTACGGGGTATTTGGGAGAGGATAAGAGTCTATGGGTCGATTGGGATGCAACTGAGCTTGTTAAGAAATATGATGGTCCACCTCTTACATTGCTCATTGATCAGGTAAAGAAAAAGAAATTAAAAGTGTGTGTGTGTACAAAGTTCACATGTCAGAAGTGAAATTTCGTTGGCATATTAATTTATAAGTCTTGTTTATATTTATACAAACTTAAAATTTTAGATTTCCGAGACTTAAGGAAGGGAAAAAGACAGATATTTTAGGAATGTAAAGAATTTAATTGTCATTAAAATATGAAAAGTGTTGAAATATAATACAATTAATTATTGAAATCTCAAATGACGAATTGTAAATAAAAATGCCACGTGTTTTTGGTTAATATTAGAAATTATTAATCAAATTTTGTTTTGGCATTTAAAATTTAGAAAAGAGATTTTATGAAATATTTATATTTTATTAAAAATAGTAGATTAAATTATTATTAAATGACAAGTGGCAAATTACAATGCCAGATGTTATTTGTAAATATTAAAACTACCTAACCTTCAAACAAATTGGCATAAAAAAACGCTGCGTATCTTCGTGGCGCTAATCACGCGTTTCATCCGTAGAAACATTACCCTCGTGCACCTAAAGACGTATCACTTCAAAAACTTTTTTATACATTACTAATAGGTGCATTGTTTCTTTTTGAGTGTGTGACAGGGTTTGATTCTCTTTATCAAACATTTGTGCCTAATTCTTGATTTAAATTCATCTTTGTGCTTATCGTGGTCAGCCTGAAGCAGGGTATTTGAAACCCCTCATGTATGACTTTTAATTTAATAACTTCTTTATTAGAAGAGTCACACTCTAATTTTTTTTATCATAAAGGATTTATAAAGAAATGTTTTCCCTTTATTGTCGCAGGCACAAATCATTGAAAAATGTTGTGATAACAAGATACCCAAATTTGTATTTACATATGTCGCTCATTCGCCTCATGGAAATGGTATTCACGTGACTTTCCATCTGGGATCTTTTGGTACCCCCGTTCGGATCACACGCAATTTTTTCATACTTAGGATCGGTTAATAGAGTGCTACTTACCTTATATTGTGAATTAATTGTGGGAATTTAGAAAGGCCACTAAGACTAAGTCAAGTGTAATTTGCTTTCAGGGTTCTGGTGATAAATTTTACATTGAGAAGCAACTGTTACCTGAAAATCTAGTAGATGCCTGCCGTTCTGTTGGAGTTCCAGTCATTTTAAATTTACGAGAGGGCTATGACCACTCTTATTACTATATTTCAACGTATATTGGTGAACATTTCGATTTTCATGCTAAAATACTCAAAGCATAAAATATTTTTAATATAAATATATCACACGCATAATAGTATAGTGAGATAGCTGTTCGTTAGTTTTTGTTTTTGAACGTCAACCGATTGACGTTTGCCCCGTCGTTCAGAAATCAAATATAAATTACTTTTTGACATTGACAACCAAAAATTTCTGATCGCAACGGATATCTGGGCGTAAAGGCCCCTATTTTTTGACTTCGAATTGTTTTTTTTACTTGGGTAATTTTGATTTCTTTGGGTAATTTTGATTTCTTTGAGTAATAATATTTGTAATAAATTAATATATAACAGAAAATAAATAAATTTATTTTATCAAAAAATTTACTTTTCTAAACACATTTTAATTTAAATTACTTTTATTTATACCAATTAGTATATATTAGCTGAACCCGCGACTCCGTCTGCGTGTAATGTTTTTTCATAGCATTTTCATTAATTTAGGCCAAGAAACATACCAGCACTTCCCTTTGGGGGTGGAATTTCCCAAAATTTTCTTTTGATAGTTTCAATTATGTCAAAAAAAATTCTAACCAAGTTTTACATACCATAAAAGATATAGTTTGTAAATGTGTAGTTTGAATTTTTTGTAATGTAAATTTTGGAATATTTTTAATTAACCCCCATTGGGGATGGAATTTCGTAATATCAGTTCTTGACCTTTACTTGGCAAAAAGTATATTCCTGTCAAATTTCTAGTCTTTATACCTTATAATTCTAAAGATATCATGATGAGTCAATAGATACCTGGATATCTCTTATATATAAGTACGGGCCATTTCAACTGTAGTAAAAATGTGGTCAAAACTTAATTGAACAAACTGGATTCGTAACCTAAACAACCTTTATGCTCAGATTTCCGATTAAAGACCATAAAATATTATAGTCGCGAACAGTCATTGTTGCTTGTCAATATCCAAAACAAATTTAATTTGATTTCTGAACAATTTTGAAATCTAAGTGGTTTCTGAACGATGGGACGAACATCAAATATTTAACAAGTAGGAATAGTTTCTAAAGGAAATTATTGATATATTATTAGCATTTTGTCTACATATTTAGTCACCTTTTAAATCTTTCCTGGACTTCCCCAAATAGTTATAAATAAAATTGGCCAAATCAGTCCTGCCATACTTGAGTTTTAGCGAGACTAACAGCAATTGATTTATGTATATATCGATTTTTTCAATTCCCACTATCACAGCACTCGAAAACAACTTAAAAAGGAGACTTCAATATCTTCATATATTACAGCAGTTCTATTGAAAGATCATCTTTTAAAATATTATTTGTATATGTTATTAATGAAAGAATTCATTTGGAATTTATTAAAACAAATCTTATCCTTTAATATACTGTAAGTAATATATTTTGTATACCTATGACCCCCACATATAAACAGTCAAATTCCCATTACAAAATAAGGATTTTTTAACATTTTTATCATTTATATCACTATACTATTAAGCATATAATGTAATTATACTCCATGATGGTTCTATTTATACTATAAGTGTAAATGGAATGTATTATAAATCACAATGGGCTTAGTGTTCAATTTATTTTATTCCTGACAAGTTAGCACTTGACTGTCATCACATGTAATGGTAAATGATGATACAGTGTTAGGATAAAAACCTGTTATGTGAGACAATCTTTCATTTGCTGCTCATCTTCCCCAATAAACCAGGAGCCAGCAACCTCCAGTTCTTTAGTTCCATATGGAAACTATATCATCACTTACTATCACATGATGTCATAGTCCAGTGTTGTCCTGTTTGAATTAAAAAGATGTTAAATTCATTTTATTCTTTTCTCATATTAATTTTAATTTAATAAATAAATACATACGTCTGAAACCTCAAGTGCATTTAAAAAATGTGTTTTTTTGTTGTTGTATATAATATAATAAAGATATTTTTTTTAATTTGTTATCTTCTTACACCTCTAGTGTACTTATATCTGTTTTTATTTTTATATAATAATACCATCCTGTGCCTGCCTCATTGGTCTAGTGGTTAGCATGTTCTTTAGTTCCTCATTGGTCTAGACCAATGAGGCACTTTCCGTATCATAAATAAACCCAATTACGACAGAAACTAATAGACTAAATAACTACTTACTATTGATGTAGAGAGATAAGAGAATGCAAATATGTGTGAATGTGTTTGTGTGTGTGCAAGTATTTATGAATGTTGGGCTGCTGTTCATATTACAGTCTGTTTTAAAAGACTTTCTACCTCTTCATAAATTAGTTCTAATAACCACTGTGTGACAGTTATCTTACATTTGTGATATGTTAGTCGGTAGATATTAATCTTTTTGTCAATTAAGTTCTAAAATCGTATTGACTGCCAAGTAAACTGTCGATCATCAAATTCTGTTTTAGCCGGCCTTACTGATTGTGCTACTGGAACCTTTCTTTTATGGATGGGATTCTCAGAAGCAATAGATAAGCCAATGTGAACTTTAAGGACACTTTGTAACATGTATAGTTTCCTTACTGTCACTACCTCTGCACATAAATAAAGTTAAGAGCAGTTGCATATTTAATATATACGACATATTTATTTAATTGGATCAGGAATAATACTGTATCGTTTAAAAAAGCTGGGTATAAATAACACATTTTTTTTGTAATATGTAAAACATGAAAATTGTTTTTAAAATATACGTTCCCATTGAATCATCTACCGCTGGACTGCATTAAAATCTGTTGTGTAGTTTAAAAAATCCAAACTGACAGACAACGGAAGCTACTTCATTTGATAATATATATGAAGATATAATACAACATATTTTTTTAGAACAAGTAAATTTGTCATCATGTCACCTTGAACGAAAGTTAACATTTTCGGCCCTACTTAGATTAACGGAAGTGCCACAAAGCGCAAATTCGTCTTTCTTTCATATGGCAATTTGTTTTGCTGCGTCATCAGAAGTTTTAATTATTTCTTCTTAATATTCATTAGAACTTATTTTGTTTATTTTAAATGTTTTACTAAGTTTCGCATATTTATAATGTTTTTGTTGCAAATCTAAGCTTATTTTAGGCTAGAAGTTATTCATATTATAAAATATAAATGACAACATTTTTATCGAATAAAAAATCTTATTATCGAGCAATTTTTTTTCAGACGGGGATGGTCTGATAAAAAATTGTTTGATAAAAATGTTATGTAATTTATATTTTCAGTTAGGATATTTAATTTATATTAGTAATCATTAGCACACATGCTTCGAATACTTAACTAGGCAAAAACTCAAATTTATTTATTTATGACAACTGTCAAACATAAACTCATAGCCTTAAAATAAGTTTAGATTTGTATTGAAAAATTTATAAATCGTGTTAGTACAGCTAAATGAACTTTCGTTTCATTTGCCTGTACTAACACGATGGTGCGTAAATAATGCTAATAAAAGGTTTTAATTATTTTTTAATCAGGATAGATTTTTTCTGTCCCATCATCAAGTGTTATTAGTACTATCGTCTGTCTTGATTTTCGGAAACAGTCTCCTACTAACTTGTATACTATCATTAAAATGAAACACACATTGATTATTGTTTATTTTATTTTATTGACTAACAAAGAAGTTATCAAAATAACACTTGAATAGATTCTCTAAAATAAATATAACTGCTCACATTGGATTATACAATATATTATATGTCATCATGAATCTTTTCTGATGCTGTGGTAATACTGCAGAAATTTGTCCCTATTACCCCAAACATGCATGTTACCCCAGTAACACCAGGCCCTGGGAACAAATTAACAATTCTAAAAGGTTTCCATTATATTTGGAGGTATATTTATTTCACTAGATTTTTTTATCTCCAATATAAAATTCGTTTGGTTCGAATTGAAAGATTATTTTAATGTCGGATAGCTTATTTATCAACTAGGGATATATATAGACTATAATTAAAAATTTAGTGTGTGGATACAAAGTGCAAAAGTCAGAAGTGAAACTTCTTTGGCAAACTAATTTTTAAGTCTTGTTTATATTTCTACAAATCGAAATGTTTAAATTTCCGAGACCTAGAGGGAGGGAAAAAGGACGATATGTTAGAAATTTAACTGTCGTTAAAATATTTAGTGTCGAAAATTAATGCAAATATTTTTTTAGAAATATCGAAATGAAGAATTGTAAATAAATGTGCCACGTATTTTTTGTCAATATTACAAACTGAATTTAAAATTTAGAATTTATGAAAAGTAGTATATTCAATTATAAAGTGACGAGTGGCAAATTAAAATGCCACTTGTTATTTGTAAATATTAAAAGCACTAAACCTTCAAACGAATTAGCCTCAAAAACTTTGAAGATATGCAACGTTTTTGAGGCGTTTTCGTGACGCTTTTTCAAAAAAAATTATCGTCACGCGCCTAAAGAACTTTCATTTCAAAATGTTGTAAATTCTGGACATGTTCCTTTTGAGAAGTTCCGTTACATAGAGATTAAACGCAACAATAATGTATGCCGAATATCGAGTATACGATCATTTGAGTTTCATTCACTATATCACTTTTTGAGTTGGACTCACTCATTTTATGATAAACAAATTTATTGTCAAATATCATCAAGGAAGTGGAGCGGTTCGGCTAGTAATTAAAATATTAACATCATACTACAGTTTGTTAGCGTTAATAATGCAGTGAGTCATCATTTTAGCCCCTAACCCCTACAAGTGGTAACTGTGAACTTGTAAACCTTGTAATTTGAAAATATTTGATTGGATAAGGGGAAGGGTTAGACTGATGACTAACAGTATTCTTTACGCGAACAAGCTGTATAAAATTAAGTTTTGAAATCCTATCTACTTAATAAAAATGTCATTCGTTACACTACGTCCATAAACAATCTGCCATTGATTTACAAAAACCGATGTATGTGATTCATTGGCATGTATTATGTATGATTCGTGAACATGTAATATAATTGATTTACGGCAATGTCCTATTTGTGATTCACATCAATGTAACATGTGTGAATCATTCCAATGTATCATATGTGATTCATTGCCATATATTATAAATAGTGTTTATTCCAATTAATCACGTATGACACATGTATCGACTTTTATAACAACTTTTGCAAGGTGTTATGTAATGTACAGATACACTGATATCTTCTCTATCTATAAAAAATCTTCTATAAAGATTATGTTAGTGAACTTCTAAACAGCAGGAGCGATTTTTATGCCTTTTTTTTGTGGATATATAACGCGTTTTCCACATAATCAAAATATACGCAGGTGAAACCACCAGGCCCAGCGAGTATTATAATATTTGTAATAATGTTTAAAGTATTTATCTTACATGCCAAACAAAGCGCCGCCGAGATGCGCTGCGTGATCAAAAAATTTCCAACCCAATATGACGCCCGCCAGATCAACACTCATTATAACCTTTATTGCCTGTAATAAAATAAAATAACATATAAGCCACTTTATATATGAGATATTACATTTTAACGTGAATACGTCTTTTTTTTTTGTTCGGAATGTCATTAGCTGTTAGCCCTACTGGCTTTTACAACGTAACCGGAAAGAAGGACGGGCTTTTAGTCGGCCCTGAAAAGTGCTCGCTCTCATGGGAAATGCCGCTCCAAGGGCGTCTCCTGCGAGACCGAGCCTCGGCTTGGAACAACGTTATCATGTATCATCATTTCGGGCATTGAATACGTTTTTTAAATCGCATCAATAGGGAGATAATTAAAAAAAACGAATGACAAAATCGCGATATACAATTTGGTATTGAAGCTACATATGGATCACCTCCATCCGAAATTCAATTACACCACTGGATAGCTAAAGGATCCCCATTATTACCCTAAGTAAGGAATGTAAAACATCGCTCGCGACGGAGGGGGAAGCCCCACTTACGAGATGTATCCCCCAACTTTTTGTTGTCTAAACTAATATTACAAAGAGGAAACATTTGTGTTTATGTATGTATGTTTGTAACGTTTTCACACAAAAACTACTGGACTGATTTTAAATCAATTTCACTGAGCGACATAGACTACATTACTTTCTCAGAAATAGAGATCCTATTAAAATTGCATTAACGTAACCCAGGTTGTGAACCAAATAAATCTGTCATCTGTCATATTGATGTAAAACAAACAAAAATGTTCTACAATATTATAGAATGTATTAATATACAAAAAAGTTCGCGATACTGTATATCCAACTCCTGTAGTTATGCCACTATACCTTTTTTTTACATTTTGAAGATTAATATAAGTGCCGACAATAATCATACCATATTATTCATATATCTGTATTAATCTTTATCCTATCAAATGATATTTTATTGAAGATCATTTCAATACCTGTGAAGTACCTCTTTTTTTTTTATGGCGTAAATTTAAAAAATATATACAATTCTAAACTTCAACGATAGCTATATCATATAAAAGGATAATTCGTATGTTTGGGTGACTCTTTACTCACCGTCCCAGCAGCAAATGTGTACATAGGCAAAAATATTATGCTCAATCTCGTTTCAGGATATTGCACACAGACGTACGACAATACAGACATGATCGCTCCAGACTGAAATTAAAATAAAATAACCAACTAATATAACCGGCATGCCTTGCAATGAAAACTTATGATGCGCCATTTCTTACGTCGTACGAAACCAAGTTACAATTGTATCTTAAAATATAGACAACGATGACACTCGTTGATCTCCATTAGATATATATATTACGTGTCACGTTGTTTGTCCGCGGTGGTCTCTTAAACTCCTTAACCGATTTTAATCAAATTTGCACACGGTGTGCAGTTTGATCCAACTTGAAAGATAGCTTACATCTTAATTTATAGACTAAAAATTATTTGTCTATTAAAAACCTTAGCCACTGCAACGGGTGGCCAGGTCTGCTAGTATGTATATCTGCGTACACTTAAATGTTAGGTCTTATCTATGTAAAAGATAATAATGGTTACTGTGGGTTATTCTTTAGAGATAGACTTGTATCGATCATTTGAAGACATACAATTACGTTGCATTAATCTATCTCGTAAAGTTCAGTCAGCGTTTGAGATTTAAGAGCACAATAAATATATTTGTTACGACATCACTTTATGAATTATGATTTTTTCGTCATTTTTTGCATGACATGTATGCCTTATACAAGTCACGACCGGAGCCTGCCACCAGAGTAGACAAATTAGAAAAAAATTCAAATTACAGTTGGCTATAATCTAGCGTGAGAATAATAAATGATACAATCTAAGATAGTCAAACTAAAATACGTAATATATAAATCACTAGGCTGTCAAGACTGTTTACTTACCGCTCCAAGACTAAGTCCAGGCTGGCTGAGTATCACTTTGTATAGGAAGCTGGCAAAACTACTGATGACACCAGCGCTCAAATACATCGCGACAAACTGTTCCTTGCCTAGCGACGTCACCGCAGCTGTTGGGATAGCGAAAATTTAACCCTCATACAGCATAAAAAGTAGAAATTATGTCTTTGATTGTACCTCATACAGTATAAGAAGTACACATCTGTGTGATTGCATATAATATAGCATAAGAATTATAAATTGTGTGAGTGACTGACACCATAATTACTAAGCGGTGAGGTTTTTCTATAATATAAAGTTGTTGTTTACTCTACGATGAAGATCAAGTAATACTTGCGTCATCCGCTAATGAGCTACAGGAGATGATAAATATTATGAATGAAGCTTTGAAAGGCAAAGGAATGAAAGTGAATGTAAACAACACGAAAGTTATGCTTTTTGAAAGAGATGAATCTATGATGAATGGCAATATTTTGATAGATGGGGAATAAGTGGAAGAGGTGAAAGAATTTCTATATTTGGGATCTAAATTTACAAAAGATGGAACATGTGAAAGTGATATTGAAAGGAGAGTAAATGCAGGGAATATGGTAAATGGTGCCCTGCGCGCCATTATGAATAGCCAGATGGTGTCTCAAAGGGCCAGACTGGCTGTGCATGCTGGAGTGTTGGTGCCAACACTTATGTAAGGTAGTGAAAGTTGGGTATGGCAGAAGAATCACAAAAGTAAAATAAACGTGCTAGACATGAGAGCGTTGAGAAGTATGAGTGGATTAAAACTAAGTGACAGAGAAAGGTATACTAAGATGGTTTGAGCATGGTAGAGAGAATGAATGAAAGGATTCATGAATCAAGAGTGAAGGCGAAAGTTGGAAGGGGAAGGCCAAGGCGAACATTCCTGAACCAAATTCAGGACATTTTAAATAAGGGCCAGGTTAAGAGTACTCTAAACAGACGAACTTGTATGAAAGGTTTAATGATAATGAAAGAAACGAAGGAGATATGCAAGTATCGTGGCAAGTGGAAAGACGTTGGCTCTGCCTACCCCTATGGGAATGAGGTGTGATGCTATATATGTATGTATAACATTGTTTAAAAGAGGAACTAGGTGGCCATTTTTTTATTTATTTCATACTACTGAATACTCATAAAAATGAAAATTTTATTTTATGAATGATATTTGAAGCCAATTAGGAATTTTTACATTTGTTTTTTATTTATTGTAGAAATGGCCACCAGATAGATGGATATATATATATATATATATATATATATATATATAAGTATGCGTGTGTGTGTGTTTAGAGTAAGGTAAGTAGCGGCCGCTTAGCGTCCCACTGCTGGGTACAAGCCTCCTCACTCATAGGAGAGAGGGTTATTAGAGCATAGACACACAAGTCTGCTTCACTTTGTTTATAGTGTGTTGTGTGAACTGTAAGTAAAATAAAATTACCTGGCATAAAACTGTATAACACATACATATTGGCAGCCAAATGCAATGTTGAATAATGACTGAAGGTGGACAAAACCATAGGTAGACATTTTGCTCCTGAAAAAGTAATACAGTACAGCATGATGAAAATAGTGATGTTTCACTGTATACCTTTATATGAACACTTGTTGTATGTAAACAAAAATAAACTCTCGCAATTAAAAGTGATTGCATCTTATATAACATAAGAAATAACAATTACATTTTTAGAGATTCTAGTAAGTAAGTAGCAGCCCATTACCATGCCACTGCAGGGCACAGGCCTCCTCACTCCGAGGAGCGAGGGTTTTTAGAGCACAGACCCCCTGCTCCACTGCGGATTGGCAGGCATAGTACACAAGTGCACTCTCTATTCCTTCACTCTCATAGTCCGATGTGACGGGAATCCGACACAACCGGAGAGAGATCAGGCGCAGGACCGACGGCTTAACGTGCTCTCCGAGGCAAGGGGGTGGATCACACCGCCAACTTCCCAACTTCGGGTAAATATTGAGAAAATCCTAATAGAAAACTCAATATTGATTTTTGAATTGGCCCGACTCGGGACTCGAACCCAGCGCCTCATGTCTGTAGTCGAAAATGCTAACCAATAGACCAATGAGGCAGAGATTCTAGTACCTTGCATAAAATAAATGATTCATTTAGGGGTATATATTTCTAGTACTCAAATGATAAGATTAAAAGTAATATATACCATCTAGGTTAAAACTGTAATTTTTTTTTTATGAATTACATAAAACTCACTTCCTGAAGGATTAGAACAAAAATATTTAATCATGAACGGCTGCAGTGATCTAATACGCCAAGCACCAAATACAAGAACATTGGCAGCAAGGATCGGGTAGAAGACCTTTTCACTTTCTCTGAGTGAATTCCACCATTTTTTTAAAGGTCCTGGCTCTGATCTCTGTAAAAAAAAAATATTTATTATCTGCCTGATTTGTTTCAAAACACTAAAAGTGTGAATAATCTATTGCTGCTGTGGAAGTATAGTGATATAATTAAATAAAATATACATAATTCAACCAATTAAATCATTATACACATATTCCTGACAACCTTTCTCAGTGATAATAAATGAATTTAGAGTGGAACTGTAATACATATTTAATATTTTAATATTTATTAGTTGACTGCTCTGTAATAAAAGTGATATTATCAAAAAGCTAGTTTTATATGACAGCTAATTAAAAATTAAACAAATTGTTTAAATCAACTAATGATTTAATTTGGTGTCATATTAAATTAGTTTCTTAAATCAATGAATTGTTGAAAAACTATTTTGTATTGCCACAACTTCATTTGAATACGAGTTTTTAGTATTACAAAATAGTGACTGATCTTGACCTTCAAGAAATAGTCACACAATTAAAAACAGTTATCTTATAAATTAAACAAAATGCTTATATCAACTAATATAAAATGGCGTCAGAGTTATTTTTACTGCTTTGATTATCACTATTAAAGGAAATATAGACCATTCTAGATTTTTTCAAGGCTGCTCCTTAACACGATTAAACAACACAAATCTTACTGAATCTCCATTTGAAAATTAAAGAAAACTACCATAAATCAATGACTATTTGGATTGGGATAATTTGGATTGTGTGTTAAGTCATTCAAAGCATTATGTAAACAATTTATTTATGAAACAGTACAAGGTTTTAAGAAAAACACCTTTAGATGACTCTGATAGTATTAGTTACTAATCTAACAATGGATTTTTCCATTAAAATTAACCTAAAAATTGTACACCATAAAATTTCCATATTATTTATAACTGAAATTGTATAAACATCACAATTAATCATGCAATATTGATGTCTTATATTATTCTCAATTAAAAAAAAATAGTTTACATATTGTGCTGATAGACGTTTTTGGTGTGTATTTAACCATGGGCCTGGCCGTTTGAGAAAAGAACTTGCATGTGAGCGTAGATTTTCATACTCCCAGATCACACAACCCGCGAGGCTTAAGGATGTCACCTGAAAAATATGATAATTATACAAAAATACCTTCTTTAACACTTTTGGAATAATCCAATACAATTGTGCATAATACAAGGCGATTGTTCACATATTTTTTATTTAAATGAAACAAATCACAATTCAATAGCAATGGATGGTATCAGCAGTAAGTAATACCTAAAAACTAAAAATGTTTAAAGTTTCCACTCCACTCGCCCTTATATTGGATAGTGTCAACATGGTTTGGATTGGCAGTGCAATACAGCATGCTGCATTGTGTTCTAGGAAGGAATGAACTGCACAATTCAAATTGGACAGAACCCAGAGGTAATTTACCTATTAATGCTTTCTCCACCACACAGGTATAGATACAAATCTTATGATTGCCATATCTTTCCTGGTAGGGTATCCCTAGCCAGGGTAACTATCCTTAGCCATGACCCACAATACAGTCCACAAACCTTGCTAGCAAAGAGAGTACTAATATCAATGCACCAGTGAAAAAGTAAAAAAGGAGCTTAAATGTAAATCTATAAATATACCTAATTTAACCTTATAACAAATTATTACACAATAATAAAATAGTCTTTCACTATTGCATTTATCAGATGCTGATAACAAACATGTTACTTATGTTAATTTCAACTCTTAGCCACACTTTGCCTATATATATATATATATATATACAGGGATTAATATAGCACTTAAATTTAATCATTAGAGTTAATAATTGTTCGCAAAGTTTTAAGCTCATTTAAAAGTTTTATAGGTTCTAAGATTTCAGCAGCTTGTGCTAAACTTTATAATACTTGTTTAAAATCTCCTATATCTCATTATATTTTGTATGGACTTTACCTTAAAATTGGTTCTTATATTAAACAACATTGTAACTTACACCAACAGTAAAAAGGAATGGCTTTAACAATCCACTTGCATGTAAAGGCCCATCTATTTGGATAGCGTCAATAGGATTTGGTTCGGCTGCAGGACGTCGCACACCACGTCTATTATGGAAAGAGCTACGAGATTGTAACCGGACATAGCCCAAATTTGTGTTTTGTTTGAAAAAAACTGGTTTGCTGTAAAAATATAATAAAGACATTCAATATTATTAATGACAGTCAAACCATGATGGTTTGTGTGAGGTGGATGGACTCTTGTTCCGGAAAGTTGATTTTACGAATTCTGGGCAGGCTCTGCTGTTTCTCTTCATAAGAAAAAATTGACATGCGTGATAGTCCTTTTAATTTCGTCGTTTTCGGTGAAGAAAAATATCATGAGCAAAACTGCATCCCAGAACGAATTCTAGTGTATGTGTAGCCTGCCAACTCACTTCGGAGGATTGTGGTGGATCTATGCCAATAACATTCTCTCTTACGAGTTAGGATGCTTGTACTCAGCTATGGGACGTTTATAGACAATTACCTGTTTTATGTAAAACAAACATTGTAATAATAAACAGGCTTTAACACTTACCAGCAAAGGGTCAACTCTGCTGCAGACCGTACATTTCTGAAGAACATATTAATTTGTCTAGCAAATATTGTTGTCTAGGTTACATTCTTTGGTAAAGACTAAGGTCACTGAATTTTTTTGTGTAAATGGATTTGAAACGTTTTTTATTGATCATGTATTTTGATTTGATGAAGGATTGACAGACTGCAACAACACTTGAAAAGTCAAAGGAAATATTTGACACTTGATTTTTTTAAATCATGTCTTTTACAGCTCCGGCTTCTAAGTTTTTATATCCCTACTATTAGTTCACACTCCTAGTAGATCCTTGATGTTAATACAGATTTTGTGACGAAATATTAATTTATTAAATTTATTTAGTCAATAATAATACTTGCGACAAATTTACATCGTCATTTATTGCCGCACGTAAAACTTGAAATGGTTTATTTCTTGTAGTGAATTTTAGAAGAAGTTCGTGCTAGACGACATAGAAATTGACTTTAATATATTTTTTTATTTGGGGAGGTTTCCGTCAATAATAGTAAAACATTTTTTCAGAATGCTATTGGCTCGATAGGTTTTGACAGACTTACTGATAGAGATGGAAAACGCGTAAGTTCTACCTATAAAATTTTCTTTGTGGAAGTCCCCTGAGGGGCAAGATTTAATCTTTTAAGAAATCTTTGAGATGAGTGACGGTAGCATTCGTAAGCAGGTGTTTTTTTTTTCGTTTTTACAAAATTTCTCATTGATGCTCGACTACTATTGGTCGTAACTTAATGTTATATATCCTATAGCCTGCCCCGATAAATGGACCCTCCAACTCTGAACTAAAATGTAATTAGCTCATTCAAATAAAGGAATATTCAAGCAAATAAATAGACTGTTTAGCTCTAAAATATTGTATTTATATAGACAAGATATGTAACTATAATATTAAAAGAATGTACTGATAACGATTCCTGCTTAGGATTGTCGAGGTTAGCACTTTACTGATGGTAAGTGATAATATAGTCTAAAATGGAAACGCACTGGAAAGACGCAATTTACCCTCTCATAGTTTTTACACAGTGTCATACTGAAACGCAAACTTTTTTGCTTAATAATACTTATTTACTGGTAGGGTGGCAACTAACCACGACCGAAGTGTCCCACCTTTGACCTAAACAAATTAGAAAGTATGATTTCCAAAATTTGCCTTACCGAGAATCGAATCCAGGACCGTAGAATCGAAAAATGTACCACAGCGCCAGAGAGGCCAGTTCAAAAGCATGAATTTATAGATATTAATACAACACAATACCTACGTGTTTCATCAAATTAACAATGACGCTAATAGTCATTCTATGTTTATTTTATAAGGGGGACATTTTATGTTCGTTAAGTGAATTAAAAAATTAGTTTGCTCTCGCTCGCCCGGGAAATTAAAACTGAATTGAAATTGCAGAAACAAATTGATTCTTTGATGCATTTGAATCAGTTCTAAACAAATCGTCACCGCGTTTTAACCACGTGTATATGTTACTTTAACACTATATTTTCAATGAAAAAAGATTTTATAGTGAACGTGGAGAGTTTTTCTAAAACAATTATTTGGTACGTCGTTTTCTTGTTTAACATATTATTAGAATAACTACTAGATATTTGACGAAGTGGGTAGATATTTTACATATAAGCAGGTTAAAATAATTAAAAACAGTTTTTTTTTTAAATTTAAACGTCAATGCTTTTACTGTTTCCGCAAAGTCACGCTTTTATTGATATTTTCAACAATTTAAGCCATGTATGTTAATCAACCTATCTGTCAATCCGACTTCGTTGTCCTAGTTATTTTAGTACTGACATTGTTCACAGGGAGCAGGATTCGATTTCCGGATTAATTCGAAGAGAAGCAAAATGTCGTGTATTTTTTTCTAATTTGTTTAGGACTGGTATGATCGAGGGCTTTGAACGTATCAAATTATGATCCTACAAAAGTTGTGTGGATTCCTAAACCAAGAATAAGTAAATGATAACTTTCTCTTATCATCAGTTAGGACATCGATCAAGCTCAAACCTGTACAACAACCAAAATAATAGTCAGCTAATTTTAAGCATTTATAACTCACATATTATTTTTTGACAGCATTAAGATGACAATAAGAAATTTCGCAAAGCTGTTGGTAAATCGCAAAATACAACAAACTTTAACTAATATTATTATCTATTATTAATATATAGGTACTTGCTGATACCCAGCATTGTTTGTTGGGAAAAAGAAAGATTCAATATGTACAAAGGACGTCGGTAGAAATATCCTTTGTTTTTTATATACTTGTATAGATAAAAAGGTTATTAAAGCAAATACACGTAAATCTTATGCAATTTCCTTCGTTAAAAACAAGCCATCGATTACTAAAGGTCAACGAAGTGTACATCATTAGGAACTGTGACAGTCGTAAACTTGTTATAGCGCTAGCCCAGAGGCTTGTTTCCAGGGGGTCTATCGTAAATACCAACTCTGTATAGAAATAAAACGGCAAAGGGGAGTTGCAGACGTGGGGTGGCGTATTATGCGCATGCTCTATTCAGAGAGTGGAATGGGGCGACCCTCGTTAACTTCAGTATACAGCTGAGAGGCTCAAAACGTCCTGTCACACTCTTAATAACTCGATTTTTAAGTCTGAGGACCATAAAATCTTGCATTTCCAAAAAGTAAGTCGCATTTTATTACAAACAATTACAATATTACAGTTTGACGGCGGTTTAATAGACTTTACACTGAATACCAGTTTTGTTTTGTTTCGGCGTACATGCTTGTTAACGTTATATTATATTTATATAGAAGAGGACACTATAAGACGCCTTTGGGATAATGCCAGCAAAATAGGTGTAAATTAAAGCTGTTATTAGCAGTGTTATTTTGATATTCCTATATTAGTATATTTTTAAGCGCGAAAATATATGGCGTCAGTAAATCGATATCAACGCAACCATGTGGTTTGGTTTAAAGTTAATATCATATAATTAAATTTAAGCTAACAATACTATCTCGCCCTATTTGACATAGAAGATGAAAAGTTTAATAAAAGTAGACAGTAGCAGTTAGAATTTAATTCTTTGTTAGATTATTTCACATGGCGTCATTTTTCTGCCACCTTAATGTAACATATTATTATTTTTTCTGATTTAAAAGTTAAGATTAACCATTTTTATGTTGAAAATATAACATTACTTTTAAAATATGAAATTGTCTGACTAGACATAAATTTTAATGTTTGTTAACACGTTGTCAAAATGGCATTCAGCACCTAATTAATACTTAGTTTATAATACTGGGTATTGTAATATAATTATTTATTGTTCCAGAAATGAAGCCAATCTCATACAAACAGTACCAACTCAAAAAACTGCGTTATAAACATCACACGTTGTGACGCACATTTCGTAACACAAGCCAACATTGTTAATCATATTTTGAAAACCATTATTCGTAATTTGTTAAGTGTCTAAATATAAAACGTTTTGTATGTTAATTATATACTATTTGATGCATATTTTTGTACTTGGTGATAATTTAATTGAATTGATAGGAAAAAGGATTTGTTACTGTCGTGATTATTCAATACTACTTATATAGAAGCGAAGCTTTCTGTTTGTTACCTGTAATATTTAAGTATACATAAAAACATACTTAGGTGCTAGAAAAAAACATTTAGTTAAGTATTACCTAAGAAATAGCCAATGTTGAAAATATAATTGCGTTAGTCAGAAGAAATGGAACCATATTCTGACGACTTGCTTTGGCTTGTGATTTGTGGTTTTGTGGTAGCATTTATTTTGGCGTTTGGTATTGGCGCTAACGATGTGGCGAATTCATTTGGTACAAGCGTTGGGTCAAAAGTTCTAACACTCACGCAGGCATGCATCCTTGCAACAATCTTCGAGATCGCTGGAGCCGTTTTGATCGGTAAGAATGTTTTTATGCATAAAACATGTCAATAACTTAAGAAATGCGAGTTCAAATCTAAAATTTTTACACAAATATCAAAAACTCTTTTCAAATTTAACTTTGTACTTGATGAACGTATTCAAAAGTTTGGCCTGTTTGTTTATTACTCTTTGGAAAGTCTTGACGAAGTTTTGATTTCTTACGGGAAAGAAAAATAATTTCCAGTGTATAAGTGATCATGAGCCACAGCTAAACCTAGTCGGGTCTATTATAAATTGAAAAAAGAAATAAATATTACGAAGTCGCAATGGGCAAGTCAATTACGTCGAGCGACCAATGGACATGGAAGGTACTGAAATGTTGGGCACCGAAAGAATCAGTTTCGGCAGATCCCTCGATGATCACATGGCACTAGGGAGATAGCAGTTTTTGAACCTTCTACGTAGATTGGGTTTTGTTTAAATTGTTGGAAGAGATCTACTTGCGCTCAATTAACTTCCATAACTTTGTCTATTTAACAAATTTTAGTCGAAAGAGAGAATTTAAAATAAACTTAAATTGCTTCTAAGTAAATGTTTAATTTTTGTTCAGGTTACAAGGTATCCGATACAATGCGAAAAGGTATTCTTGACGTGTCGTTGTATGAGGACGGTGGGGAGCGTTTGTTGGCTGCAGGTTGCCTGGCTGCTTTGATAGCTGGAGCAACGTGGCTAATTATTGCTACAGCTTTGCGACTGCCAGTTTCTGGAACACATTCAGTTGTTGGTGCTACAGTTGGGTTTACACTCACAGCCAAAGGTCCAGTTGGTTTACGTTGGTCTACTCTTGGAGCAATTGGTAAGTAGTATAACAATTCTAATTCTTAAATGGAATGTGTATAGACAGAATGGAAAGCTTCAAGTACTTAGAACACATTTTGACAGAGGAAGGACAGAGGATTTGCGGGATGACGAAGATGTCAAACGAGAGAAGAGGACTCTGGCTATTCGGTGCAACATGTTCGCACGTCGATTCGCCCATTGCAGTGCAGAAGTAAAGTTGACACTGTTTAGAGCACAATGTCAATGCTTCTACACGTGTCAACTTTGGGCCATTTGCATGAACAACTCACGTAGGGCCATCAGAGTGATGTATTATAATGCATAGCGTATTTTGATGAGCCTACCGAGATACTGCAGTGCTCCGGGTATGTTTGCCGACGCCAGAGTACCGGACTACTTCGCGATTATAAGATCTCGAATCGCGTCCTTTTGGACTCGCATTCGTGACTGACAGAATACTATCCTCTAGATGTGTTCGGTGTGATCGAAGAATTCCATTCTTAACTATTAGCTTGCAGTTCATCATGACAAAAATAAAAAAGTAAATAACATATAAATTTGTACAATTACAAAATTGACGAAGAGGCCTTATACCCTCACATTTATTTACTAACTTTTATTATATTTAATTTTGATTGTAGTTCTAATTTATTTATTATTATTGTTAATTTTAATTTAACTTTTGGTTTTTCTGTATGTTTTCTGTATTTGTTTTGTTTTTTTATGTTACATTTTATTTACTTGTAGATTTAAAATGTAAACTGAGACAAGTGCCTTTTAATAAAGATAAATAATAATAATAAAAAATTAGGATATTTGACATTAATAAATATTTTGTATTGGAAATAAAAAATCGTTTATGTTACATTTCAGTTTTATCCTGGTTCATATCTCCGGCGCTTAGCGGCGCGGTATCTGCGATGTTATACTGGTTGGTCCGTAGATTCATCTTGCGAGCTTCCCAGCCTTTGGCTGCTGGATTGCACGTCCTGCCTTTCTTTTACGGAGCTACGATTGCAATTAATGTACTAAGTGTCGTGCTCGACGGCCCTAAATGTGAGTATAAATGTTGCTTCAATCATATTGATATAAATAAAAACAAAACAACTGGTTTGATTTCGGTTTTTGACACTTCTTAAATAAAGTAGTTTATTGCCTACCTACTCTTCAATTCAAATTGGAACAAGCAGCTGCTGCAACTGCCTCATTGGTTTAGTGGTTAGCTTGTTCGACTACAGACATGAGGTCTTGGGTTCGAGTCCCGGGTCGCGCCAATTCGAAATCAATATTGAGTTTTCTATTACGATTTTCTCAATATCCACCCCCCGTGCCTCGGAGAGCACGTTAAGTCGTCGGTAGTGCGCCTGATCTCTCTCCGGTCGTGTCGGATTCCCATCACATCGGATTATGAGAGTGAAGGAATAGAGAGTGCACTTGTGTACTATGCCTGCCAATCCGCACAGGAGCAGCGTGGCGGGTCCTCAAACCCTCACTCCTACGAGTGAAGAGGCCTGTGCCCAGAAGTGGAACGTTAATGGGCTGCTACTTACATACCTTTTTCAGCTGCTGCAATATTTAAAAAATACTATTTTCTTATAATATCATTTATCTTATAACATTCTAATTTCATTACTAGCATAGTTAAAACTTTGAAGCATTCTTTAGCCGGTGCTTATTTGAATTTGGAAAAACGATACATCAAATCAATGTGCTTAGTTCAAACTTTCCTTGTAATCCTTTAAAATGACACATATTCATACAATCTTTCGTCCCCTATTAAACCACTTTGACATTTAGTTTTACTGACAAAAATTAATTTATTTTATAAGTTTGAAACATTCACGTTATAACGTATACCTAAATATAAGGGCATTTGAAAGTTAAAACCTTTATTAATTAATTAATTGCAGTATTGGCAATGGATAACATACCAGCATGGTTGGCGCTGTCAGGATCCCTTACTTTAGGGGCCATTGGAGCAATTTGTGTGCGTGCCTTCCTAGTCCCATATTATCGTCGTCATCTTGTTCCACCTCCAGTTAATTTTACCCTTGGGTTGTCTAATGGTAAATATATTTATATACTTATTGAGTAAATCAATATAAGTGTTTTGAAGTGGCACTTCTTTAACCTCATGAGGTTAAAATTTTTACACATAAAACGTGAGATTAGCGTCACAAAGATGTGCAGAGTTATTTCTGCTAATTCGTTTGAAGGTTAGGTACTTTTAATATTTACAAATAACATGTGGCATTTTAATTTGCCTCTCGTCATTTTATAATTTAATAAACTATGGTTCACGAAATATTAAATAAAAATATTTCATAATTCTCTTTTCTAAATTTTAAATAAAACTTTAATTAATAATTTAAATTAATATTGACAAAAATCACGTGGAATTTTTATTTACAATACATAATTTTAGATTTCAATAAATTATTTGTATTATTTTTTGGCAATTTGAGTATTTAAATGAGTATTAAATGACAATTTAAATGACTGCCTCATTGGTCTAGTGNTAGAGAGTGCACTTGTGTACTATGCCTGCCAACCCGCAATGGAGCAGCGTGGTGGATCTATGCTCTAATAACCCTCTTTCGTATGAGTGAGGAGGCCTGTGCCCAGCTGTGGGACGTTAATGGTCTGCTACTTACTAAATGACAATTAAATTCATTCCATTCTATAAATATAAACAAGACATAAAAGTTAGTTTGCTAAAGAAGTTTCACTTCTGCCATATGTACTTTGTACTTTAACTTTTTTTTAATTTTTTACTTTTACTTTTAACTTTTCTTTAATTTTCTGTTATGTTTAAAATGTAGTTATGATATAGTCGTGTATAACTTTCTTTATACTAACAAGGCTTTAGATATGTTATATATCCGTGAACCTTGTGTTTAACTCTATTACTATTAAGTTTTTAATTTAGATAATGCTTATATAATCAGGCATGATAAATTGGTTTCTAATGATCGATAATACGAAGACACTCTATACCCTAACCAGGACGTTACTAGATGCTTCTAGAGGGTTGTTAAATTATATTGTTTCCGTTTAAACTTTCAAAATATTATATGGCTGCAAATTCTTGTTATTCTAGCCAACTCATTACTCTAACATGTAAAGTAATGACTGATTAGGCGTATGAAATTACTTACTTTCAAGCAATATATGTATTATTGGACAAATTGACAGAAAAATTGTTTTTTTTAGAAACAACACCAGCCAATACACCAACACATACGAAAAACGGTGTTCCTCAACGTCCAACCTCCTTATTATCAGATGACGGCAAACTCCTTGAGGCAATAGCTGAAAGTGCAGAAATGGTTACATTAAGTGACGCAGATAAATGTTCTATTGGTGTCAAAGAGATGAATGCTAGAAACCGAGCTCTCTTGGCTACTATGGATGACTGTAGTATCCTTTCACGGAGCCTAAGTCCTCCTAACAAATCACGTTTACAATTAATAGATGCCGATCCTCAGATAAATACTCTTAAATATATAGATGAAACTTTAAGCTGCTGTAAGAGTTTGGATTCAGCTCAACTCGTTGGAATGGGCGAAAGCTATGATTCAAAAAATGGTTTCCTTGGAGATTCTTGTGACACAATTGCCCGAGGTGAACTTGGACGCCTATCAGCTATAAGGTTGCCTCCAGTTACAGTGGAGTTTGATACGCCACCGCCCAGATTGGATAAGGTAACCTCATTTCTTTCGTTAAAATAAATATATACATTAATTAAACACAACATTACATCGTCTTAAAGTTGCATGATAATAAAATAAAGGAAATAGTTATGTTGTTAAAATTGCAAGCAAATTGTGGACTAATTGTAAAAAAATCGTATAATATTATAATTGTTATTCTTCTTACTGACATTATGTGATTTTATCATGGTAAAGGATTCACTGGTCCATATTGAAAATGTTGTATCTATAAAAACACAACTGTTCAAGAGAAGGGTTGAAATTAGTTTCATTGGTAAGAACCTTAAAATTTGATGTCTAAATAACGTCAAACATATTTTGAAGTACACCTGGCCCAGATTTTATAGTGTTTATCAATGAAACTATCTTCAAATGGCGCACCTGAACAGTTTTGTCTTTGTAAATCCGAATTTATTTATTGTTACCAGCAAAAGTACTATTTTATTAGTCACTCATACGTAAATTGCTAATCGATTTCATGTTGCATCGTATGCAGAACTAGGCCCGGCGCCCATTATTGGATTTTGCGCATTTTCAAAGAAAAGGATCTTTCGATATCCCTACATGCGGAAACTATTCCTTGGCATACCATGCCAAACGGAGTTGTTAGTGAGTTCCTTGAGTCGTATTTAATATGATGGATTCGGGTCTGGTACTCATCACATCTCAGAGTGTCGCCTCGGCGTACCAAGGGATGCCAAAGTATCCCGAAGCATCCTGCAGCAGCCTCAAAGTAAAGCATACCGATGAAATATTTCTGTTACAACCATATATCATGGAAATTTCTGCTTCATTTAGGCACCTAAAATCCTCAGCCGTGCCGATTCCCACAATGAAGAGATTAAAAGCAGCAATACTTTAGCTGAATCAATTTCAGGGACCAGAGTGTGGAAGTGCGTGGAGTATTGAATGCGAAATACGCAACACTCGTCTAGCAGCGATTACACCAAACTCAAGCGCCGCACCACTTCTTCGGGGCAATAGTCCAGCGCCACCCGTACAACCACCACCCCCACCTTCAGACACGCTGCGGCTGTTTTCTTTCCTACAAGTCCTCACTGCTACTTTTGGAGCTTTTGCACACGGAGGTAATGACGTCAGGTGTGTGTTTCATTCTACTTATAAATTATAAACATACGTTATACATACTAATCACGGGAATTGCTTCTTTTAAACTTGTTACTCAGACGTAATTACAAATACAATAACTAACATTTTATCGAGTTATTCATAACTGAAAAGTTAATTCTCGGCTACATACGGGGTAACGGATATTAACCCCATTTAATGTAAAATGTTATACAAAAGCTACGATTGTATTGTGCAACTAAGTAGTATGTATTAATAGATTAGCTATCATAGATTTATGTACGGCAACTTATTTTTTGATGAAATGATATTAAACATTACCGTTATATCTTATAGCCGTTCATTATAAATGGTAACAAATAAAAATGTTGGGATAAAAAAATATATACTCACGTACTCACCTGTACCAATCAGAAATGACGGCTTAGCGCTCAGAATTATTTTATGATATAGTAACAGCCTTCTAAGCGTTATTCACGTTGGTTCATTTCACAGGTAATTTTTTTGCATGGGCTTGTAGGATGTGTGAAACGCGTACTGCGTACTATGGGTTGAAAAGTTTTTCATCTAATATATACGTAAGTATTCATTATAATTTCAGTAACGCTATCGGACCTCTTGTGGCGCTATGGTTACTATACTCAGAGGGAGGTGCGCACGCCAGAGCTGAAACTCCCCTCGCCATTCTTATTTTTGGTGGTGTTGGAATCGCTTTAGGACTCTGGTTGTGGGGAAGACGCGTTATTCGTACTGTTGGCGAGGATCTTACCAACATCACTCCGGATACGTAAGTAGTAATTTGAATTGTCAACCAAATGCGTATGTTGTGGTATAAAAGAAGATGTAGCGACTAAAATTGAGAAAGGTATACTTAGAAGGTTTGGGCACGTAGAGAGAATGAATGAAAGGAGCCTGACAAAACTGAGTCAAGACTGAATGCGAAAGTTGGAAGAGGAAGAGCAAGGCGAACGTTCCTGGACCAAATCCAGGACATTTTAAATAATGGCCAGGTCAAGAGTACTCTAAACCGAAGAACTTGTATGAAAGGTTTTATGAGAATGAAAGAAGCGAATGAGATATGCAAGGATCGTGGCTAGTGAAAGGACGCGTGGTCTCTGCCTACCCCTATGGGAATGAGGCGTGATGCTACGTATGTATGTATGTATGTACCAAATTCTACTTCTTCAAACATCTAATGTTCTTGTATAATTGCGTGATATCTGTTGGAGCTTCTACAAACTACAATTTGATAATTGTGTGAGGTTACTTTCTAACTAAAGTTTACAAGCCTATACCTTTGACTCTATATTCTTTATATAATAAGACTATAAAATTTCTTTATTTGTTTTTCTTATTGCTGTCAGGTTAGCGCTTGTCTGTCATCTCTCCCGTAAGTTTTGATACAATCTAAGATGGATCTTCGCTAACTTGGTAAGAGGTATGCTTCTTTTTGATACCTAACATTATACGAGAAGGCAAAGAGCCTCATTGTCGCCTTGGCACAAGAACTTGCTTTGTTAAAAGAGGTCAGGGCAATTATATTCTCAAAGGATAGTTGGTGCGAGCCTTCGGCCGTGGCTAGTTATTACTCTAAAAGCAAAGATGTGCCGCCAAGCAAAGAATTTGAACTCAGTGCGATGCTGTAAACTACTAAACAGTTAAATCAACTGCCTCTTTGATCTAGTGCTTCGGTACTCTTGTTCGGCTAACAGTAGATCCTTGATTCGATTCCCGGTTCGGGCGGAATCCCAAATAATTATTGAGATTTACAAATGTTAGTATTTCGCCGTAGTTAGAAAATGGTGGTGTGCTTTATCCCCGTGTTTCGGATAGCACGTTAAGCCGTCAGTCCGGCGCCTAATCTCTCTTTGTCGTGTCGGATAGCCATCTAATGGAATTATGACAATGAAAGAATAGGGAGTGCACTTGCGTTTGCGTATACATTTGAACAATATAATACCTGTTGTGTAAATGGCTATTCCCTGCAAGGAATAGGCTGCAGTGACTGAAATCCGGTCAGGAGATGATTACCAGGTCTGCGCGCTTTCAGTTTAGACTGTATCACACTTATCGTCATGTAAGATTTCAGCTGTTAGCCGAATATATAAAATGTTGCAACGTATAAGTATTTTCATTGATATTTTCTTATTTTTACCAGCGGATTTACGATCGAATTAGGTGCGGCGTTGACAGTGCTTGTAGCGAGTAAGGCAGGTCTTCCCATCTCAACGACACACTGCAAAGTTGGCTCTGTCGTATGTGTAGGATACTTCTCTGAAAAATCTGTGGATTGGAGTTTATTTAGGTAAATATCATATCTTTAATATACTATGGTGTAAATTGTACTGGGCCTTTCCAAACTGGAGTTTGGAAAGGCCCAGTACAATTGGACAACTGGAGCCACATATCATTTTAAAGAGTTCAACTCAGCATACACATGTTGATTATATATAGTTTGGTAGTTTATTTATTTCATTTTTTAAGTTAAATATATTGTAAAAATTAATAGACAAAATATTTCTTTTTTCAATGGTACATTTGTATGCTCGAGTGACGTAATATACACCAATTAGATTTATAATTTGTTTTATTTTGAGATACATTAAATTTATTATTTTTAATTCAAGATAAGACTAGACTTAACTTAAACCGTAGACCCAAAGAATCGACAGCAATTAATGAGTATAATAAAAAATACTAATGTCCGATGTCACCAACATTCCCTAAAGCATCACACAGTGAAGGGACTCTTTACCTAGATAAACAACACCCTTAAACTGACCGTAAATTAACTTACGGGAAACAAACCTTATAATATAGATGAAATTAATGTTATACGAAATTATATAATAAAAAAAGTATGGTATTGTACATTTATCTCTAAAGGAAAACTCATAGTAACCATTTTTATTTTATCCAATCCAATTAAATACATTACAAACGTTGTATATTTCAAGTAGATCGAAAGTTTCCTTAATAGCATTTCCGATAAATAGATATCTTAGAGGATATCAGAGATTTAAAAATCGGTGCCACAGCGACTTGCGGGCCGTACATTTACGTCTATTTTATTTCTACACTATCTGTATATTTAATTAATAGTTATAATTTGGACTAGGTTTGGCAGATATTAATAAAGCCGCCCTTGCACATAGGTTAATAGCTTCATTTCAAAAGTTACAGCATAACTTTTTTGTATTTTCTAATTCTATTTATCTTTTTATAAGCATCAAGTAGGTGTCGCCTCACTGATGATACTACGATTAAGACGTAGTTTAACGAGTCAGCTGATTTATAAACTAAACATATAGGAAAAGCCGGCTTAAATTCTAAACTTTTTAACGTGCTATTTAACTCTCTGCGATAACATTAATGACATAAGAATGTTTATTGTTACAGGAACATTATATTTGCATGGGTGGTAACCGTTCCGGCTGTGGCTGCAATGGCCGCGCTCACTATGTTGGCTCTAGAAGCGTTTGTCGTTTAAATAAATAATATTGCGTCTGTATTCTGCTGGTCCTTATTAAGATATTTGGGTCTACAAGAACACAATTATTCAGAATAGCGGTTTGATGTTAGTTTCGATGAAAAAGCTTTAAATTCTGATGTCTAAATCACGTCAACCGTGAATCCTGGACTTGTAGTAAGCAAGACCCAAATTTAAGACATCATATTTTAAAATATTTAAAAATGAAACTACCTTCAAACCGCTTTCCTTAACAGTTATATCGGAATAGGAACAAGCGATTTTTGTTTACGGCTTTATACAGAATCTTAATTAACGTTTTGAATGTAATGATTTAAGCGTTTTAGCAACACCGGTCTCGTTTCTAAAAGTAATGTTAAAAAAAACTTACTTGCAAAATGCAAAACCACTTTCGCCCTGGCTAAATATGAAACTACCGTCATTATTCCCAAACTATGTTACAATAACAGTTGTTACTGAGTTTTTTTCGGTTTCTGCTCAGTAGAATCAATTTTCCGGGTCGATGGTTTATTTTATTAAAACGAAAAGACTAATGACGATCCAAAAGAGCTTTCAGAGCCTACTTGAATAAAAAATATTTTAATTTTGATTTTCAATAATGTTTAATACCAACAAGCAAATCAATATTTTTTTAAATAAAATTCTTGTATCTGATCAATTTACACTTGCTTTGTTTTCTTTTACATTGTTATAGAATTTATAGACATGGTATTAGGAGACCGAGACCGAAGACAGCCGATAATACTAATGACACCTTTGGTTATGGGAATATTGCGGGGCCGCGCCCGGGCGTCATTTGATTAGTGCTTTGAACCGTGTGTTCGAAGAACAGTGTTTATGACACTATGGTTTCATTTAGCTGTATTAACATAATGAAGCATAAATAATGTTAATAAAACGTTTTAAAAATATGATTTTTTTGAAATCAGGCTCGATATTTTTTCCATCCCATCATCATACGTGTCATTAATACTCGTCTGTCTTCGTTTTAGGAAGCGGTCTCCTAATACCTTGTATAGTTTATTAATTACGTAAGTGTCCGAAGGAGAGGGGGCTAGAAAAATCTCTGCATGCCCTCTTCTTGAGGATGTGGGGTTTAAAACCAATCTTAGGTAATATTTCCCAACTCGATATTTAATTTTAGAAATCTATTTCCATTTTGGATACCGAATTGGTTTTCCTCATACCATAAACGTAAATTTGATTGACATCTTTGTTCACAGTTTTTATGATTTTGTTTTACAATCTTGAATGCATGGATACATATGAACATATGTATTCATTTTAAATTGTATAATTCTTGTTACGTACTTTTTTACTTATCTTTGATTATATAGAGATATTTTATACAGAGTGCGAAGATATCGCATATGTTTACATTGGAAAAGAGGATTAGGACGAATAAGGAGGATGGCATGAAGATGGGAGGGGGAGAGGTTTGGGGAAAGAGTTAGTAATTAGTGAACGGTCCCAATTTTATAAATAAACATAGATCTGATAGCTTACCAGAGACTACATACAAATCTAACCCAACACATGCATGATTTGCTGAAGTCCAGTCTGATGTTAATATCATAGACGCTTGAAAATTAGGACACCGTTCCCGAAAACGAAAACAGATGATAATACGAATGACACCTTTGTTGATAGAAATAAAAAAATCAATGCTGATTAAAAATATAAATATTTTAAAATGTTTTATTAGCATTATTTATGCTCCATCAAGTTAGTACAGCTAAATGAAACATAAAAAAATACATTACTTTACTAAAATAAAACCAACAGTGTGGGCGCGTGGGCAGCTAGAGATCGTTGACACGGGCTAGACCCGACCCGTGTGCTGTTTTTAATTTCATGTATCAGTGCTGGTTTTTTTGTTAAGTAATTTAAACTATTGTTTCATTTTACTATACTATGATGAAACGTAAATAGTGCTAATAAAACGTTTTAAAATATGCTTTTTTTAACCAGGATTGATTTTTTCCGTCCCATTATATAGGTTGTCATTAGTACTGTCATGTCTTCTTTTTGTGAGCGGTCTCCTAAGACCACGTATATTACATGTATGCAGTCGTAAACTACAATTAAATTTACATGTCGTATTAAGAGAATAATTTAAAGAAACTTACGGGCAAATTGTATGAGGAAAATGTATTGTATTTTATCCTTTTTAAACAGATGTACTTGTATCGTATACTATTCATAAAATATTTCGTATCACAGGAAATAAGTTACAGTTTATCGTATTAACTAACAATATTGTTTCAAATGGTAAGTCTATGTGTATTACTTCTTACGTTTCTTTCTAAGTAAATCAACGAACAAATTTATGTTAATTTTTATATCAATGTAAATGGTAAATTACTTTTTGTGCTGAAAAATAACATCAAGCGGGTGAAGTAAAGATTGAAAACTTATTATTTCATATAGTTCACATTTTGTAAGAGTATTTTTGAGGTCCAAAAAACATTAAAGGAATGCAATTCTGAAATACTTTGTTATAAAGCCTACCTGTTTAATTTTAATATACTTGTCTAGTGATTAGCATGTTCGGCTACAGACATGTGGTCCTGGTGTGTTGTCCCGGGTCGAAGGAATTCAAAAAATTGATATTGAAGTTTTCTATTAAGATTTTCTCGAGTACGTTAAGCTGTCGGTCTTACGCCTTATCATTCTCCGGTCGAGTCGGATTTCTGTCAGATGAGAGTGAAAGAATAGAGAGTGCATCTATGTACTGCCTGCCAACCCGCAGGAACACCTTGGTGGGCCTATGCTCTAAAAACTCTCTCTTCTACTAGTGAGGAGGTCTGTGTCCAGCAATTAATACGCTGCTACTAACCTTACCTTACCTTATTATACGTGTATAAAATTATTTGTTAATGAAAACTTTTTATTTAATCGTCAAAACCTCGTTTTGTAAAAACATAGCCATCAAAAATGGGTCCAGAATATATTATAAAAACTGTCACCGTATTTTTTAATAAGTATATAATTCAATTTTATAAATGACGATATCTGCTTAAATCAATTTTATCGCTCAATTTTGCCTTTAATATATGTATATTATTATTGTATTAATTATTAAAGACACTATTTAAATGAAATTAATTAAATTAAAAAATTTATTGTATTGACAATGTGCTTTAAGAAATTCCGTTGAGGAAAGCTCGATTTCCGGTTTTTTTCTAATAGAGAAGTTTCAATGTCTGTTTGCCACAAATACACGTAAAACACGTTATCACTGGTTTCTGAATTAGAACTAGAAAAACCATTTTTAATTTTACGTTACATAAAGAAGGAAATGTTAAAATCCTAGTAATTTTAAGTGCTTTTGAGAAAAAACAGACTTGTCAACGGACAAAACGTGTCTAGTGTCGCATAATGTTCTTATTACAGTCATCAATATATTTTCATGAAATTTGTTATTTGTTTATACTTGCAATTATCACATTCTAGCATAACAATGTGATACGCCGCAGAAATAGTATAATGAAAATGTCGAAATTCTGTTAATAAGTAGTTTCTATCCTTTTTTATTGTTTCTTGTAAGAAAATAGTCTCGAATGTTAGAAGTTTAATCTTGTCAATTTTACATATAAAAACACCGGTAAATGTGTAGTGTTACATATTGTTAAATAAAATTCATAGAATCAATATTTGTTTACTTTATTTCTTAGAGCGCACTTTTTAACACAAACCTGTTACTATTATAATAATAAATACTCACCTTACTATCATAGATCCCAGGTTCTATCCCGAGTAGGGCAACTTAAGGAAATTGAATTTTCTAATTTGCCTGAGTCTTAACTGATGGGATAAGTGGCGTCCTTCCTGGATTGTCGCCGCTTTTACGTCGCCGTAAAATAAGCGAAATCACAATCCCGCCCAATTCGTGCGGGAGTTCCCCAGGGCAGCTGTTGATCACCAAGGCTATACGCGGCGTATATTGAAGACATACCAACCCTGCTCAAGGTGACAGAGGGGGAGACGTTATTGTTGCTCTATGCTGAAGACAGCGCCCACATTGCGTCGTCGTATACAAAGGAACAAGCCGTCATCAAGCTTTAACGTCTGCTGGTTCTGCTGCCGGATTGGCTAGACAGGTGGAAGATGTCAATTAACGTCGGCAAGATATCAGCCATCATGTTCGGCCGCCACACGCCGCAGTGTCAGCTAAACATCAGGGGGTAGGACGTAGAGTGGCAGACTACAGTACGCTAGTTGGGGTACCGCATTGACCGCGGGTTGCGCCTAGCGGACTCGGTGACTCACGCCGTGGGCCAGGCCAGGCGGCCCGGTCGATGCTGAGGCCGCTCTTCACCTCAAATCCCCTAACAAAAGCGAAGTTGAAGGTCTACGGAGGCTCCGTCCGCTCCAGACTGACGTAAGTGGCCCCTGTCTGGTACTCCTTTTGCACAGGGTACTAGTGGCGAAAGCTGCAAATCCAGCAGAACAAGAGCCTACGTATGATAGTAGGAGCTCCGAGGTACATCAGGAATGACGTAATACACCGAGACACCAAGCCGCCCACCGTGGAGGTTTTCGTCCGCCAGCTGTCAAGGAGGATATTCCGCCTAACTGACACCTCCCCGCACCCACACTTCCATGAGATTGCCAGCCAGCATCCTAGAGTGGCAAACACTGGTAGTCCCTTACCTCGTGAGCTTCTGCTGTCACTACCATCCGACGTGGGTGATGACGGCTTAGACGACGCGCCGGCAGTGGCTACACCCGGATTGACTTCATTGGACTAGACCTGAATGAGCCCGCTGGCGTCGCCGGCGGGAACCAGCCCGTTTGACACTACGGGCAAAAAAAATTACCGAGAATCCGCGTGATGTTTGAGGCTTAGCCCGGAAGTGCCCCTCAATTCAAGTTGAGACATACTCGACAGGAACTGATGGCTTTGGTCGTGGTTAGTCACCACCCTACCCACACAACGTACCGCCAAGAAAGATATTTGTGTTCCATTACTAAGCAATGTAATCATAAGAGGTAAATTGCCCCTTAGCAGATTAGCGCACTTTGTGAGAAAGGGTCTTATTGAACAAAGTTTATATAATTTTTACTAAATATTATATAGTTATTTTATAGATCCTTTTAATGTGAAAAGCTAAGCTTTTAGACCATTGCAGCCTCGACTTCAGTTTGAGTGCGTAATCTATTAGTGTAACACTATCCTCTTCATAGTTAAGGTTTATTATATATTTTATGAATCAAATGTATATAGACATCTGTGATATAAATACTTCGTAACTAAAATGTAGTCTATGAAAGAAATAAATTTTTAGTAACGAATAACTTGATAAAATATCAGTTATTGGACCTAAAATAACGCAATAGTTACAGTTATTGAAAAATAGCAATAACTCCCTTGCTTTTACATAGTAATTAACTCGCGTGTTGTTATAAAAAGGATCCTGGTTCTCGTTTCGTTTACCGTTCGACGTTCGTCATTCGCATTTGGATTCCATTCGTTAGAGGTCGTACGCACATTAACAGTTTTATAAGATTTTCAAATGTTAGTAAACATATTTTTTTGATTCTAATTATCATTCTATAGCGGTGAGTTACTACAGTAATTACTCTTTTATTTACTAAAACCACAGCTTAAGCCTAAGCTTCGAAGCTCACGTTTTTTATTGATAAAATTTGCATTTGACCATGGTCGCGTCAAACACTTAACAATATTGGGTGTACAAAAAACCCAATAACTTGTTTACATTTAAGACTTGATGTCATTTCACAGAAGATATGTGATATAATATATTCTCTTCTAAACTAATATTTATAAAGGAAACATTTGTGTTTTTGCGTGTATGTATGTTTCACAAAAACTACTGGACCGATTTCAAAAATTTTTTCACCAATAGAAAGTTGCATTTTTACTGAGTGACATAGGTTGTATTACTTTCTCAAAAAAAGGGATCCTTAAGAAAAACGCATTAAATAATCACGTGCGCTGTGGAACCTATTGAAGATAGAAAATAAAATGTTCTACAGTTTTATAGAACGTATTAATGTTTATAAAAAAGTTCATGATGCCATATATCCAACTAGTTATGCACTATAATTACTTTTTTACATTTTAAAAGGTAATAAACGTGCCGACAATAATCAAACCAAATTATTCACTTCTCTGTATTAATCTTTTTTATTAAAGACCGTTGCAATCCCTGTAAAAAATACGTACTTTTTAAATTATTAAAATCAGAAATTCCATTCAAAAGATTTACCGAATTTTAAAATGTCAATAAGAAAATATGTCCGACTTAGTAGACTTTCCATTGCCACGAGATCGGTATCTACATGTGTTTAACTGCTAGTCTTATATAAATATTATATACACCAACTAATGTTATGATAATTTCATAATAGTAAATGTCAAAATCAATGGTATAAATTGGAATAGTTCCGTTATTGATTTGTTAAAAAATTGTTTTAAGGTGCTACGATGAATCAAAATTATACGAATTTTGATAACCCGGGAACTCATGTAAAAGTAAGTTGATTCGGACACATTACAACTGCTTGCTATTCAAAAGATATATATGTAAATATATTGTATTGTCTGGCACAGTTGAGCGAATGCTCTATTTGCTAGCAGAGGTCCCTGGTTTATCTCCGGCCGGGCGAATTTAAGAGATTAAATTTCTTAATTGTCTGAGTATGGAGTTAAATGGTGGACTGGTGCTGATTTGTGTTCCAGTACGATACAGTATTGAAACTGTAAAAGGTAAATTATATGGAAGATGGAAACGCGCTTTCATCAGAGAACTTTCATCAAGCGTTAACCTGACACTTCTGTTGTTAAACGACACAAACAAATAAAATTTAAGGTGTCTGCCCGTTTGGTGGCTTTTAATTTTTTATTAATTTTGCTTGTATTTGGTTTAATTTTAAGGTTAAATAAATATACTAAATATTGTCATAAGCATTGAGAAATAGTTAAAAAAACAAATGTAGTATTTTTGTAATGTGAAATTGAAGATTTTCATTAAATGCATATGAAAGTATTCACGGTATTAAGTATAAACTCCTTCTTGGCTCTGGCTGATCACATATAGTATTAAATGTATCGTTGAAACACTGTCTTAAAAAAATAAGATTTTATACCCGACTCTATTGGGGTCGTGGATATATACGTATGCTAGGCAAATGACATCTAGATCATTTGTAACCTAAAAACGATAAAAGGTGAAAATAAGTAGCAGAACATTAATGTCCTAATGCTATGCATAGGCCACCTTGCTAATAGGAGAGGAGATAAAGTATTTAGAGAGAGGATTGGTAGGCATAGTGCACAAGCGTATGCGTTAACACAAGTGCACTCTCTATTTCTACACTCTCATTGTCAGATGTGACGGCAATCCGACACGACCGGAGAGAGCTCAGGTGCAGGACCGACGGCTTAACGTGCTCTCCGAGGCACACCACCAACTTGCCAACTTCGGGAAAATACACAGAATTTCTTGACCGAAAACTCGATATCTATTTTGTAATCGCCCGACCACCTCTCGAGGACCACTAGACTAATAAAGCGATCCTAAAAACGGTGTCATCAAATAATGATTGGGTTGTTTTATAATGAAACTAATTAAAAAAAATGAATTAACGGAGTAGGTAGTGATGTGTGTAGTAGCCAAGTGACCTCAAACTAGATCTTTGTGACAATCTTATGTATTTCAGACCAATGTAATTCCTCTCAGTCCGCGTTCCTCAGCGAACGGTCCAGTAATGGTAAGAATTTTTATTTGATTTTAATTATGATGGTATTCGGATTACGGTAGCTACTGCATTCGTTATTTGCGATAAACAATAATAAGGCAGGTCGTAGCATTGTTAATTATGGATACTATCGGTATATATGGCTAATAAGAATGTAGTTATACAATGGATTCGAAGTCATACATGAATCATAAGTAAAGTTAGGTATATAAACTGTGCACCCGCGCACCTTCCTCAGCTTATTATACTTAAATGCGGATCTTAAAGTGCGGCGAGATCTATTTGATACTGATGTAACTTTGACAGCCGCTGTGCCTCTGTTTCAGGGGAGATACTTTTTAAAGGAAAGACCCACCAGGCTGCTTCATTGCGGGTTGGAAGCAGTGCACTCTCTATTCTTTCACTCTAATAGGCCGATGTGAAGGTAATACGCCACGACCGGGGAGATTATCAGGCGCAGGACACTGCCAACTTCCCAAATTCGGGCAAACATTGAGAAAATTGTTAATAGTAAACTCAATATCGATTTTTAAACTCTCCCGACCCAGGATTCGAACCCAGGACTCATGTCTGTAGCCGAATATGGTAACCACTAGACCAGGGCTTCTTAAACTTTTGTCATTCGCGACCCCATTTATGATTGCAAGTTTCTTGACGACCCCATGCAAATATAAAAGAAAAATAAATTAATATTTTTTGATGATGTATTTATTAGATAACAATATACATATGAAAATATATAGTTTTAGAATTCGTTTTGAAACATAAAAAAATCAAAAATTTAAAATGTTACATACAAATATTTGACATTAAAATCTCTCGCGACCACAGAATTTTGCTACGCGACCGAGTACTGACCAATAGTTTAAGAAGCCCTGCACCAGACAGTTATTGTAAAAAGCTTGATAAATAACACATATTTATAATATATATATATATAAACTGTGGGTTATCCTTTAGAGATAAATGTATACCATCGCTTTACGTTTTTATCCATCGATTATTTCAAAATTTCAGTTTCCCCTGTTGCTCGGGCCGCTTAATGTCATAACAAACTGTCCGTGTTGTAACGCAAATGTTAAGACAAACGTCAAACATACTGTTACAACCCGAACGCACATCACAGCGGCTCTTTGTACTTTAATATGGTGAGTATATGGATTATGATGTGAACCTTAATACAACGAACCTCCATGTAAGAAATTTCTTGATTAGACGAATTTTTCTAAGCCCCCTAGGACTAAAGAGCAGGGATCGCTCTGCTACAGATTGGTACAGGTGATTACCAGTCATGGTTGCTTCGGCAAATACGCGTACCAAACTGTTGGCTGTGAGCCGTCGGCCAGATGTCACGAGTGTGGTGCCTCGTCAGACACAGCCCACCCACACTGTGGCGGAATGTCCTGCCTGGGGTTCTCAGCGACTCATTATAACGTCGCTGATCGGCACAGATCTCTCACTGGCTAGTATTATAAATGCAATACTCATCAGTGTGCAGGCCTGGAAAGCGGTTGCCTCCTTTTGCGAGACCGAGGGTGAATGACGCTGAGGCACTCCGGCCCTGACGAAGGGGAGTAGGAAACAGGAGGAGGAGGTTTATACAACTCCTCCCCCTGTAGAATATTTGAAAGCCGGCTACAACCGAGGGGCCAGAGAGGAATGCCTCAACGAACCTCTGGCGCCCCACTCATGGTTGACGACAGTCCCGCTGGGTTTTAGTGGGTATTGCGAGCTCAACCCCCTCGCGGAGTCCCCCACTCCCATCCCATCAAAGCATTTTCCAGTGACAAAAAAAAACCCCAGGACTGCCCGTAAAATGTGATACAAAATATACATTGACGTTACGAATACGTTAATCAAAAACGTATTTATAATAACTGGAGACTGTTGTTGGTTTGTATTTAAAAATTTATTTCAATCCATAATGTACCCTATCAACGATACCCTCTTAATTTTATGAATTTCACACAAATCCATATAATTTCATGGTTTGACAGATTCAAGATACCTGTAATGTAATTTTGTTTCGGGTAGAGTTGTATTCTTCAGGTGTTTCAATGAATTATCACATATCAAATATTGTTATTCATATCGTTTTGACCACCGCCATTGTAGCGTCCATCTTCACCCCCCGCCCCGCACCAAAGCTTGAGATCGGACTAACTTCAAAGTTCACAGATACAATACCTTGAAACTTTTTGTAATATAATCATTATTGTTTGATGCCAACAAGATGCTTTTTTTACATTGTTAAGTGACAAAACCTCATTGTAACAAATTGCTGGGCTTATCGAATCAAAATATTGTTTCAAGTCAAAAAGTACTTTTGAATCGTCAGTAGTCTGTCCGTTGGTAACAAATCTACAACCGGTTGGGAAAGTTGATTCCGCCGCGAATAAACCGGCAAGAAATTCAGCAGTTACTCCTTTAAATCTAGTTTTTCTAGGTTACAATGTGTTTAGCTTTCATGTGCAACTGGAATCAACTCCAAATATTTTTATCGCTTAAATAAACCTTAACATTATAATATGCCTTTTGTAAAAGGGTTTTTGATATATTTCTTAAAATCATTTGGAGGCAAACCTAAAGGTGATTGCGGTACCTTATTACAAATGCGTATACTCAATTTCTGAATCTTTTTCAGTTGTTGCTGTTGCATACCCTACTGTTTGGATTCCGCAAAAAATTCTGATCATTACTGTCCGAATTGCAGAAGATATATTGGTACTTACGAGAAGTAATATATATGGAATCGAATCGACATTTGGTAAGCATAGCTTGATCTGGTAGATTACACATCCTATCTCATAATTTCCTACAAAGTTTTCCTCATGTTGTCCTTCATCAGTAATTACATTAAGGAACTTTAAAGGACAACAACTCGACGGTGACTCATACTAATATTTGATTATCGATAAAATATTTCTATCTGTTATGTTGTACGTAAACAGCTGAGTAAATTCTATATAATAAATTAATGAATAGTTATATTAGTATGTATTTATTTATGACATCATATATTTTTGTATGTATCTACGTACTACACACTTTCGTTACAAAGTATCCACAACCCTAAGGTTGCCTGGCAGAAATCGCTACTTAGCGATAAGGCCGCCTTTTTGTATCCTATGATTAGGTTATTGTATCCATCTAAGTATTGTTTGCGGTGCACAATAAAGAGAAATCTCTCTCCCTAACAGTTAAATGGTTAATGGAAGGTGGGCTTTGAAAGATAGTTTTGTCTGAAAAAGGTGTTATATATTCTTTATCATATTTTTCATTTATAAAAATTGTTGATTTGAGATAAATCAATTTTACTAAATTCGTATTTCACACCAACATACGTGTCTGGAATTTACATTTTTTAATTTTGTTGAACCAATTTAGATGGAGTCCCATAAAAAATGTCAATCAAATCTCTATAATTTCGTCGCCAAACATAAATAAAAACTTTGTTTTCAACTTTTATTATAAAAACAAAATTGTTTCAGATACTGAAAGTGCGCGTCTTCATGTTTTATATTGAATACTAAAATCCAACAATTGTCAAGAGTGTTCAAGTATGTTTAATTTTTGTATTTAATTATAGGTAATTTTCAGAATATATCTCAAAACCCTATGCTGCCTTTCATTTTTGATAATAAAACTGTCTTAAATTGAACAAAATATGCACATCTAGTAAAGTTTATTAGATAAAACTTATTTTTAATCATATTTATTTTTCCGCTCATTTGTAATGATAATTGGTACAGCGCCTAAAAAGCTTACTTAAAGGGTGTTTTTTTTAATCATCTAGAGAATAGACTTTTGGCCACAAGTCACCGTATAGTAACTATTTTAATATAAATCACTGATAACACGCTATGTGTTTTTTTTATGCAATGCATAATTGGTTCGTGCTAGATAGCATAGGTAGGAGTTTAAATTGGAATGTATAAATTATCACCCGGCTGAGTTTATTGTTGACCTTCTCGGAACGGCGCGACGGAAGGCTCATAACTTTAGATTCTAAGTCAGTGTTTCCCAACCTTCTTTAAGCCTTGCCCCACCTTGACATTTCTAAAATTTTTATGCACCCCAAAACATGATCTTTATAAATCGTTTAAGAAATATAAATCATGTTTTAGGAAGAAATTACTATGACATTGTTATCAAAATATCGTAAGTAAAAATTTAAAAAATACAATGAAAAACTGAAATTTTTATAATTTTTCCCGATCACTGTTCTTTTATAACATCATCACAGTACATTGAAATAAAATATAAGAGGAAAAATGTATTCGATTCAAGATCACCATTTTAAAAATGAAGATAAAGAATAAAGAGGTTTTTAAATTTGAATTTGTTACTTAATAGAACAGATACAGCTTTAATTTAGTTAGGATATGTGATGTCATAGGTTATCTTTGCCATTCCCATGCGTAGGTTTGGATTACAGGAAGCTGATAAGGCTTCCAATGAAACGTATATTTAGCTGAGTGTGTATATTCATATAGTAATCGTCAATATGTTGTATGGAATTGTTATATATAAAACTGCCTTGGAAGAATAAAAACAGCTTTTTTACAGGAGAGACGCTTGAAAAATAAAAACTTTTAAATCATCTAATAACATCATGTGATCCTACAGCGTCATTTGTACCAATTTAAATATGCTCCTGACCCAGAAAAATATAGTCTATTCTGGTCTATTTAGAATAGTGACACCATTCCTAAAAGATTAATTTTACATGAGAGCCGTTTGAATTTAAACAAAACGTTTAATTCAACCAATGACAATTTGTATTGCCATATTGTCTTTTTTTACTATTCTGAATTCTGTTAACGCGTAATCTTACGTGTGATCCGAACGTGGTTACAAAAGGACCCCGATACATTTGTATGGATATCTGAAACAGAGTCATCGGAAAATCATATGCATACCTTTACCCTTCTGAGGTGAATGATACAGGGCCACATACACGGACGTACAAATCTGCGAAATCAACGTCGTACATTTGTCTCGCTTTTTCCTTACTTTGGTACCGCGTTTGTTTGAGTGAAAGAAATAACATGTCACTATCAGACTGAATTGCCTCATTGGTCTAGTGGTTAGCATGTTCGACTACAGACATGAGGTCCTGGGTTCGAGTCCCGGGTACTATGCCTGCCAATCCGCAGTGGAGCAGCGTGGTGTGTCTATGCTCTAAAAACCCTCTCTCATGCGAGTAAGGAGGCCTGTGTCCAGCAGTGGGACGTTAATGGGCTGCTACTTACCTTTTTTTTATCAGACTGACACAAATGTTAATAATAAAAATGTAGATTTGGGTTTTTTGTTATAAAAAAACAATATAAACGATTGACGCTTTCAACAGTAAAGAATAAAAAACGAGAAAAAATTTCTTTATGATTACAAAAAAAGGGAAAAAAGTTAGCTCTTCGATTACTCAAGGGAAAAAACTCACTTTGGCCCACCTTGGTAACTAAAGTTTTGAAATGGGTGATGCAACAATTATATGTAGCTTATCTATACAAAACTTATTACAGATTTTGCATAATATGCTATATATACTCATATAGTACCATATGGTTGTAGTTACATTTACCTAAATTTTATTAAACTGTTTACTATAAAGTGCTGTGTTAAAATTCAGTAAGCTGTTTATATATTTGTTAACATAAATTTTATTTAGGATGTATAAGGGAAAATAAATAATAATCAAATATATGTAATAATACTGTAATTCAAAATTTACACTATCACATAAACATGTCAATAAATTTAAAAAAAATCATGCATTTCAAGGCTATAAATATATAGTTATTTAAAACAAGAAAACATATTATTACTTCAATTATTGTTGCCATAGATAAGTCTAACATAGAGTAGAGACCTTTATAAAATATTTTCTTATTGAGCAAACAGCAAACAAAATAAATATCAATGAGTATTTTTTGTCTTCAAAAATTAGTAAATACTATTTAAAATATTGTTTCTTTAATTCAATAATGTGTTATCTCCAAAATTACCGAATTATTAACTTTCAAAAAATAATTGTGTTGAAATGTATTATTTCTTTATCATTTGTTCATTTGTTTTGGAAAAAGCTTTTTGCTTAAATTTTTTTTCTACTGACATGTTAGCTTGTGATCTCACCTACTGGTAGGATGAAGTAGTTAAAGATGGAAGCACACAAACTTTTTGCTATTGACACGGCACAGAACTGGAATGCAAATATTTTTGCTTGACCATATGTCATTATTGATAGGGTAATTACTATACACACCAGCAGATTTAGCAGGATATAAAAAATATTTGATATCCACTTTATATAAGGTTATGATAATGATATCAAACCTTTATTTTGATTTTTTTATGTTCTGATTAATATGGTGGTGTGTATAGATAGAAAACTTCGAAAATACAGTTAGTCCTCCCGGGAATTGAACCAGGAACTTCTGATAGCAAAGTAGTTGTACCGGCTGTCAAAATTTATTTATCAGTCAACACATTATTGAAGCAAAGAGGTGATATGTTAACAATATAATATGAGACCATTGACTAGTTAATAGAATTTTGAAAATTGTTTAGTCTCTCTAAATAATATGAAATACCAACAACCAATTGAAACTTAATTTACCTTAAAATTATTCTAAGAATTTTTTCAATCAATAGTATTTTATACATTCATTCCAATAACTGTTTACGATTTGTTTTCCATGATAAATATGTATTCCAAAACAGTGCAACTGATTGGACAAGTAATACTTGATACTGTAGAGGAATATAATAAAAATTAATTAATTGTATCCAGGGCCATACATAATAATTTGTTTTCAAAACATCAAAATAGTTAGCACTAACATCTTTCTCTATTACTTCCCAAGACTTTCCTTGCATAGTACCAACAGCTATCAGAATGAAGAATAAAAATGTTGGGGCAAATATGACCTGATCTACAAAAACTTTCTTAAGGGCCACTGTTTTTCCACTGGCACCTACATATTTATTCAATAGACCATACCACACTCGCAAAGCTGGACCCTGGAAAAAAATTGTTATTATTAAAATGGCTGAAAAATTGAATATACTCAGAGAGGCTAAAATACTGAATGTATACAAACAGGCTGAAATATTAAATCTAATATATATTTTACTTACACCAACAAAAAATCCAATGGAAGAAAACTGAAGCGTTCTTTTAAAATCAATGATATTCTTCTTTTCTATTATAGTTTGGGAAATAAGATCACCGGCACCCATTAACGCACCGGTTTGTATAGCTTGAACTAAATAAGGTCTTCTATTAAGAAGTCGTTGATAAAGTTGAAAAATGCCACGGGCCTTAGCCATCGTGAAGTACATTGTTTAAACGAAATTGTGATTTTATAATTTCAATTATTTTTCAATGCATGATTCTCAAAAATGTTACTACCAAACCTTTGTTATTATTTAAAATTACGGTTAAAATAATCAGTACCTATATGAAAAGCAACAAATACCTGTCAACTGTCTGTCAAATATACATAGACAAATTAAATATATTGAGATGTAGAGTCATCTGTAATTTAGAATACTTAATATGTTAATTATTTGTATTACCTTGTCTTTATCTAATTTGTTAACATTCTTTTTGGCAATATGTCTAATAGCCCCTGCGTTCAAGTCTTTTAATCTGGTAGAAGCAACACTAGCATAATAGTATATTTTCACATTTGTAATTTTAATTGAAAGACGTGATTTTGATTTTATTTTTTTTTATTTTATTTAAGTTAATATAATTTTATTTAATTTTGTTTAATTTCATTTTCCTCCTTTTCTGTATTATTATGTTCTACTTGTCACTAACATAGTTATAAGTTATTTATATACTAACAATTTGGGCCAAATGTTGCCTTGAATAAAAAAACTTGTGATTATTATTCTACTTTTACATTCACGCCCGTTTACGCAAACATCTATAATATTTATATTACATATAGATAGATTTATAATAATTACTTTATATAGAGATATGAAATGATACATAAGCATACATAAACATTTACATAAATAAATAAGGCGGGCGGAGGATACACCCCGGCAGACAGACCAGACGGCCGTGGGTCAGGGCTACAGGCTGAGAATCCGCCGGACTATCCTAGCCGAGTCCAGCAACACCGCCTTTTGCATCCATGCTGCACGCGAACTGCCACGGAATCCCAGTCGTCTCAGATAATGAGCGAGACTGACTGGGATTAGACCATTCGCAGATATTACGATTGGGGTGGTTTCAGTGGATTTCGCTCCCCACATGGCGGTAATCTCGTGCGCCAGATCCAGATATTTACGCTTTTTCTCTGTCTCGGTTCGCACGAGATTCTCGTCATACAGGATCGTGATATCCACTAAAAACATCCGAGACTGTGCCCGGTCCATTATCATGATATCAGGCTTGATATCGTGATAATTATATTATTATTATTATAGTATAGTAGACTATTATATTTAATATCTAGACTCCAAACTGAATTAAATATAAGAAATCAATAGCCTAATTGACACAATTAAGAGTCGGTCAACAAAAGATAAACTCTAATCTATTATAGACTCTTAATAAAGGCTTAATGATTGTATAAAATAAAGCAGTTGAATAACATACTAATTAACGATCTAATATGGCAACTATCAAAACAGACAAAATGTTTTATCGGCCTGTAACCAAAGAAGTAGTAAATGTAATATGCTTATTTACATTTCAAACTTTAAATGTACTGCAAAATAGTTGTTGTAATTGATCACAAGATCATTTATATTTCATATATTGACACAAAGTTATGTTTGTGTTTCTTTATGTGAAAGATTATATAGTAAACAAGTATTTTATACAGAGGCTCAAAATGAGAAAAATATCATATAAAAAGGTAAATGACAAACGAAAACTGGCCTGAATGGTACTTATAATTTTTTTATTTATTTAAAAATATATACCTATGGACGTTGATAAGACCGTCGAGCAAGATAGCATATATTTACTTGTACATGTATTTCTAACTATATGGTTTACAGAATTTTTTCTGTCATAGCCTAGAAGTCAGATTTCGTGTTGTTGTATATGGGGTCAAATATCAGCCAAAAGAGAGTCTTTTATGGAAGGGCTTTAAATAAAAAAATACATTTTAAACAAACTATTGTATACATAAATATTAAACAATTATCTATGACATTCTCCATCTTTTTTTAAGAAGTACTCTATACTCTATACGTTTCATAAATTATTTTTGAGTTCTGTGCAAAATTATCTGTCTCTGTGGAATTTTGGATACATTAAAGTATTCGATTGCGATTTAACGTTTTAATGATTTTCATGTCTATGCACTTGTTTAACTGCATTTAGTTTCCAATTGTGAACCTTTCTGAAAATACTTCTAACAATGGATAAAAGAAAGCTGTCTACGGCGGGTGATAGTCTTTATCAAATACTGCAAGTACCGAAAACTGCAACGGCTGACGATGTTAAGAAAAGTTATCGCAAATTAGCATTGAAATATCATCCAGACAAAAATCCGAATAACCCGGAAGCGGCTGATAAATTTAAAGAAGTAAATCGAGCCCATACAATTCTGAGTGATGCTACGAAACGAAATATATATGACAACTATGGATCCCTTGGATTGTACATAGCTGAACAATTCGGGGAAGAAAATGTCAACGCCTACTTCGTTGTCACTAGTACTTGGTGTAAAGTTCTGTTTACCGTCTGCGGTATTTTGACCGGATGTTACTTTTGTTGTTGTCTATGCTGCTGTTGTAATTGCTGCTGCGGCAAATGTAAACCTCGTCCACCGGAAGAATCCGGCGACTACCACACGTTGGAGCGAGACGATTCTGATGGTGTTCAACCAGTAACGATGCAGCCTGGAGGTGAAGGTCGTCCAGCCCCCAGTCAGGCTCCACCCATCGCCATGCCCGCGCCTCCTACCTCTGGTGCTTCTGAAAACACAGGTCTCAACACAGGTGGGGTCAATTATGGAATTTCGCAATAACTTTAAATAGCTATGAACAATTTTTGCTTTTAATCATATTTATATAATGTAATGCATTTTACATTTAGTGCAATTGAAAACTATGTACTTTAGATACATGTATTTGTTCCAATAATTTATGAATGTTCAAAATTTGTTGTGTACATTAGACAGAATCAAAACTATGAGGAAACTCTTTGATGAATTGGATCAAACATAATTATATAGAAGTAACATAATTGCTTAATGGCACATTCACAAATTTTACAAACTTTAGGTACTCTATAAGGTGTTATCTAATCTATAGATTAAGAAATTGTATACCCAAGCTGTACTGACATACATTTGTAGAGGATCTGAAGGAAATAGACAATTGAGTTTTCATAAGAAATGTATCAGTTAAGATAATTATAAATATATTATCTGCTTACTTTTAAATCTTTGATTAATGCTCAAAATAATACCTGATATTGTAGATAACTATTTCTTTGAATTGAGTAATTACTAAATTGTTGAATATTTGTCATATGAGTTCTGAATTCTTATTAAATTAATAACACCGCTTGGCTTGGGCATTTTATATAGCTAAATAAAATTTATAATAATTATATAATAACTATTGAGATATATCACAAGTCAGTACTGATTAATAGGTTCACTGACCCTATGTATCCTATGCATTTGAAGTTATACTTATTTCAGCACATAAAAAAGGAATAAAGTACCAATATAATATTTTCTTGAAAAGCCATCCTAAAGTTCTACTATTTTTACATCCCCATAATAGTAATACAATTTATTCCAATATGTTTATAGAAATCTTTAGCTTTAAAATTTATTCATATTTGAATCATGATCTTGTAACATTCAATAAAAAATTACTCATGGAATATACACAGGAAATCTGTTAAAAGTCAAAATTTCTTTGATATACTTAATAATATAAGAAACTAATACAAGAGAAAAGATTGCTATAAAATATTAAATTTAATGAGTGACTATAATAGATTGATGTGGTTTTAATTATACTATTACTAAAGATTCTTTGTATTGTTGATCGAAGTTGGTATATATATTCTAGTTAATCAAATTAATAACATTTTCATCACATAAATTACAAATAAAGCATAACAAAATGTTTCTTAATTTTCATATTGCAAATTATTGTATTTATTAGTGTCTGTAGTTTAAAAATGTTGACTAGAACTCAGAGAATTTTACTACAGTAAATATAGATAGGTTTAATAAAGGTTAGCTGAAAGTTACATAGAAAATTTAAGGAAGTGGATTTCCAATTATGTAAAGAAACCTACGAATTTTTGATTAACGTTAATTCACATCAGAAATCCCTATCAGAAAGAATATCCTATAGAATTTATTTGATGTCTTTTGGTGTGACACAAAAATAATATCTTATAGGGCATTTCAGTTAGTTACAGTATTTTTATTGTAATTTTGATTTATTATTGTAACATATGCAATATGTGAATATATAGCAGGTGTATGCAACATATTATAAGCAAGCTGCAAAATTGCAGCTGCCTCTTATGTCCTTCACCCCTGAGAATATACTAATCATGGGGTCACCTGCGCGACTACACATGTAGTTAACTTATCTATCAAATCTGGTAATCAAATCTGTAACACACTTTTATATATAGAGTTTTAGAAGGTACACAATGTATAATTCACATACAAAACTATTACTAATTAAAAGGAATAAGGTGGAATGTAATCTCTATGATTTTAAAGTAATGCCATATACTTTTGATAATATTACACTGTACTTAAAAATCATTAGGCCCATTACCTGGTCTGTTCATTCTGTCACATATTTCTAAAAAAAATTATTCATAATTTGACAATGTTGCAACTGAAACATTTATGTTTTTATCTTACTTACTGACAAAATTGATAATCTTTATTATCAAGATATATTGAATTATTCATTTAATATTTATTCTGTGCATATATTTTTGTGAACATATTTTGAAATCATATTAACATTCCAATTGACATTATCTATGTCTGTGAAATAATACATGAAACTTAGTTTAAATAAACATGTTTCTATTAAACACAATAATTTATTTTTGTGAGAAAATACTTGTAACTTATGTTGACTATGTGAAGTGTTCAAAATTCATTAACACTTCATGGCCCTTAACAAATGCTTCACTATATGATTCATGACCATTAACACAATTTATATGATAATTGAGTTGACGATGTAATAAGAATTTTGTAGTGAGAAGTAAAACTAATCTGATGATATGAAGCCTTATACTATATTACAGGAACATAATATTTATTTTATCTTGTTGAAGTTTAAAATTGGCAATCATAGCTTTTTTATCTTTGCACAATAAAACCCCATAAGCAACTTTTGCTTTGAGTTTCTTGATTAGGCAACCTTTTGGGGATATGTAGTTTGTTTTTTAATGGTATCTTTTACATCACAAATTGAACTGAAAATCTTTGTTTCTTTAGGCCATTTTTAGAGTATGTGGTATTGAAGTAAACCTGATTAAAAGCTAGATATTTAGTCAGGTAAAACAGTTCCTGGTACATACAGAATAATAGGAGTCTCATAAGAGTGAAAGCTTGAAGTAACATGTTATCACACACAGATAGCTTCCACATGATTCTATGTTGTATCATCAACAATATCCTATAGAAACTTAGAATCCCATAGAAATTTATTGTAACTGTAAATTTTTTTTCTTGATATATAACATTTGCCTGTGTATACAAGTTTTCTTGTTGGCATGATACAATTTCTTGTGTACATATAATAGGTTTTTATTTATTTTACTTTTTGAGATATTGCATAAATATTCTGTCTGCATCATTCAAGTCACTAGACTTCATTAATATTGAAGTAAGAGTAATTTACGTATTCAGTTGATACACAAATTATAATAGTAATACTTCTATTGTTTTAGGATAAGATAAATAAAGCGGAATTACAAATGTTGAAATGAAATAACAGTATTGAGACATGTTGCTGCTATGGATAAATAATCACACAATCCAAAATTTTCGAAATTCTAATTAAGGATACAGCAGAATTTGCTGGCCCATGGTAAGGAAGTTGGATCTACAAAAAAATGTTCAGGAGAGTGATTTGAAGTAAGTCTCATTGTTAAAATGTGTAAATCACATCAAGGGTCAAGAATTACCTTGCAATGCACATGGTCCCAGCTCCAATTTTAGACATCAAATTTTGAAGTATTTTTCTATGAAACTACTGTCTTGAAAATTTTGGTTTTTGTAGATACAACTTTCTTAATATGAGATAGTGGTTTTTTAATGTCAACAGGTCATATTCAAATTTGCAAAAACAATATTGTGGCACCATATTATGTCATTGGTTGCTTTTAAAGGTTGTTTTATTTTCATACACATCTCCTATAGAATTAGTTTTTTCTTTGATTGTGTTCCTATTTTTCCATAGCAGCAATATATTTAAGTTTTGTTTAACTGAACATAATCTTACTAGTACTGTAAATCTTGACCATAAATTATTTGTTGGTAGTTATGTGAATTATTCAGTATTTTAAGACATTTCTCTTTACTATAATATCTAATGTTAATCTTGGTTATAAGTATCTGTAGGAACATTGGTATTTGGTGGCAGATGACATAGTAATTTATTATTTTGGTGATGATTTTGTTGTCAATTCATTCTACACAAAACTATTGAATTAACGAAATAGATCAATTCAACAAGCTAAAAATAGTCAAGGACAACATGAAATTGTAAATACATGAACATAATTTTGTCCATAAAAATATTTCTTGGTATAGTTTTATTGTGATCATACTGCTTTGCCTTACCTATTTGAAAAACAAGTAAAAATTATATAAAGTCCTACACCATACAAAAGTGCAAAGGCCTGCTAGAATAAGGATTATTTGAATTTAGCATGAACTGCTTTAATTTTTAGCATGAGCATATTTAATTAATATTTGACTAAACAAATTTAATTATTATATGTGAAAATTTAATTATTGTAACATCATTATATATACAGAATGGATGAAAATAAAGTATTTTATTACCAATTGAAAATTTTTAACAAGATATATGATTTGGAGAATGTGAACTATGAGAAGAAATGGAAAAACTATTCTTTTACATAATATATATATTTTCCATTCTAGTTAAGTTTAGTAGTTTTTTGTAAAAGAGAAGTGGCATACATTTTTTAATGTTATTTTAATTTATAAATTCAATAGGAATGGGGTATTTGAGAATTTTTTTACACATACAATAGTATTTACTAACCAAATCCACCCCAAAACAGTCCTAAAATGCATAGTTTTGTGGTGTAAAACTGGAGAGTCTGGTAATGCTTTTATCACAGAAAAAGACTTTTCTTCCTTATCTTACTTAATTTTTTTTTAAACTAAAACTGCTCAAATACCCGATTGTAAATATCATCTACTTTTATTTAAATTTAATTCAATAAGTTTCACTTAATTTCTTATGCTTAGTTGTTTAGCATTTCTTTTGTATGATATATAAATTGTCAGGGGAAATTATTTATAGGAGAATGTTTTATTATGACTGTATCGAAACAATCCTAACATTTATTTATCCTTCTACTATATAAATGAACATAATTTCATTTTTAAATTCCCACATCTTTAATAAAATACTTTATTCTATATACAATACACCTGATACATTTTTAAACTTGTAGTGGATGACACTTTAAGTTAATACAGTTTATTCGAATATTAATTCAGTAATTAAATTTACTTTGCGAAAAATTATACTGTTCCATCATTTGAAAAGTTAAGGATTGTACTGAGTTTCAGAAGTTCATTCTATATGTCATAGGAGTTGACTATAATTTTATTTCCAACTTGTTTTATAGAAAAATTACTCATGCTCACTAATTTTATCTAGTATGACATAATAAGGATGTTTTTATTACTTTAAATTAAACTGTTAAAACGATGACTCACATTAATTACTCGGCTTTCCATGTATAATCTAATAATAAACTCACAACTGCAGGCGTGATAATTTTTTTATTATTTATTTTTTTCTAATGAATGTACATGTAGAAGAGCCATGCTTTTATATTAATGAGTACATTTTTATCCTTTATCTATATTGCCTCTCTTAAGATTCTATTTCATTATCGACACTGGAAAGCAAACATGTAGTAACCCGCAAATCCAAAATTGTTCATCAGAACAAAAAGTTAATAATAATACAATTTCAATTTCCTTATTTGGTTATGATTTTTTGACAATATATTTATATTTTGTTGGTTGGCTTTAGCGGCATTATCTAAAAGATATGTTAAAATACTTATTTGCGGTTTACTACGTGTTTGCTCTTTAGTGCCGATGTATAAACATATTTATATATGTGTGTGAAGATTACCATCTCATGTATAAATGTATTTATAGGTTTCTAGAAAATTCCTATCGTTTTTTATGAAATGTCGTTTGCTCTAAATGTGCTAGTGGCCTCTTTTTTAGTCAATAAGGCATTCTCCTTTATTAATATTTGAGACATTTTACTAATATCCATTAGACTAATGTTTTTCGTCATTTATCGATAAGTACGTTATTTCGAACTGTATTCTCTATTTTAAAACAAACTAGTGATTATACAATGAGTTACGCATATAAAGACACTTGCAAATCGTAATGCAAAGATTTTAATCATTGCTTTGAAATAATAATCATACTATCTAAAAGTTTAAGGGCACTGCAGAAACCAGTAGAGTCTATATATTTTTTTAATGTTACAAACTCATATTTAAATTATCAAACGCTGTGAGACCACAAAATGTCTTTGTTTAATGTCTGCAAACGGCTCTTCTGTAAAATTAGCGTTTTTGAATTGTGTCACTGTTCTTCCAAACCAGCGACATGTATTTTACATTAATGTAGTAATTTTATTTAATTTCACACGATTTTTCAAAAGTTAAATTCTTTTTACAGTTCCATAATTAAAAAAAAAAAAAACGATAACATAAAGGTGATGTCATAAGTATATAGATTATCATATATAATGGTAGCAAGCAATTTTTAATTGGCCTAATTTATGACACATTCGTATATTTTACGTAAACTCGAAAGGTACGGTTTTAAAAGAGTACTTTGATCATGACAATTTATATTGAAGAAATGTAATTTTATTCCATCTTCAAGGTGTTTTTTTAAGGTTATGTGATTTTTTTCTTAATAGGCATCTAAGCAACTTTGTAAAGGTCATCTAAATGTGTATTGATGTTTTTTTTTGCTTATTATGATAGTGATAGATGAATACATTCAAAAGGTATTCGTATCTATTGATATGGTATTATGTTAGAAAAAAGGTGTTGAATTCGGTGTTCGTACATTATAACAGAATTTCTCAATTTCTTCAACAATCAATGTTAATAAAAGCGTTAAGACTTGAAATGTAATTAAATTCACTGTTTTTAGGAACCGCATATAATAATTTCATTATGGAAAAGAAAAGCAAATATTTCGAATTTCGACTACATCATAATGAGATTTCTATATAGACTACATTAAATAATCTCTGTAAAGGTGTTAAGATAAATGTCCCGAAATTCATTCTTTTTAGGAAATGTATGTAAGAATTAATGAAAATAATAATAACGAATGAACTAATTATTTCTAGATCTTTTTTTCATGTAACAGTGAATTTAATTATATTGTATACATAGCTATATTATATACACATTGACGTTAAAAAAATTCCAATTGATAAAAAGAAAATACAACAAAATATAGCAATGAATATGAGATGTGTGATCCATTTTAAAATAAACTAATATTGTAATATAAACATTGTAACTGAATTTTTTTATTAGCAAACACCAACTTAAAATTAATTGTTTTTATGATTAGAATATTTTAAATTATTCAATCGGCTTCAATAAAAAAACATTATATACTATTTATAATATTTTAGATATAAGAGAGAATAGTGTGCGCTAGCTTAGCTATTCATGGAAATTGTATATTTGTGAACAACCTACGAAAGTCGGATGCGAACTTTTGCTTGTTACGTATCAAGTGTTGTAGTACTATCTTGTTACCAGTGTTTATTAAGATAGTTATAAAGTAAATATTTATACTCAACATTGCTAAAAAATAATATTTAAATTAGCCCAGACAAACTAAAATTTCTGCAGTTATAAGTAACTGTAGAAATTCCAGTAATTTTGAGAAAATATTTACGCATTTATGTGTTTTGCTGAGTGCAAAAGTCAATTCCTATTTTCAATGTTTGATTTATATTTGAGGCTGTGAGAACAATACCGAACTATCGTAATTTGGTAAACAAGCTTATCTTATTAAAAGTTCATATAAAGGAAATGTTACTATATCGTGATATATTTCATACTTAAAGACTTCTGCTTACTTTAAAAATATACAACGTCTCCAGAGTTGTCAGTCAAAATAAGAGTTTTTACAGAATGTTGATTAAAGCCATTATTGCACTCGCGGCTTCATTTAAACATCCTCACATATATATATATATTACCACGGATATACTGATTATTACGATCGCATTCATTGCTATATATTTTAAGCGGTCACTTTTATCCATCTTAATACTCCGTCTTTCCAAAACGAATGAAAATTTGTAGTCTTGTGTGGATCAATTAATACGATCGCATTCATTGCTTTATGTTTTAAACGGCCATAATATCCATCGTAATACTGCGTCATTCGAAAACGAATGAAAATTTGTGGTCTTGTGTTGATCAAGTAATACGATCGTATTCATTGCTTCGTATTTAAAATGGCCATAATTGTCCAACGTAATGCTGCGTCTTTCGAAAACGAATGGTAATTTGTGGTCTTGTGTTGATCAATGAATACGATCGTATTCATTGCAATGTACTTTAAACGGCCACAATTATCCAACGTAATACAGCGTCATTCGAAGACGAATGAAAATATGTGGTCCTCTGTTGTTCAATTAATACGATCGCATTCATTGCTTTGTATTTCAAACGGCCACAATTATCCAACGTAATACTGCGTCATTCGAAAATGAATTGAAATTTGTGGTCCTCTGTTGATCAATTAATACGATCGTATTCATTGCTATGTATTTTAGGCGGTCACATTTATCCAACGTAATATACGACTTTCGTAATGGAAATTTGTGATCTTGTGTTGATCAATCATCATTGTCATTAATTATATAACGTTTATGATACTAGTCAACGAGTATTTATAATGACAAATGTCGTGTTTTAAGGTGTTAAATTGTAATTACACGAAATACTTTCATTCAAATAAATTTCTGCATAACAAAACAAACATCTATTATTACACAAATCGATGCCTCTTCGAATACTTAATATATTGCTTTATTTTTTGTTTGCTAGCATAAAAAAACAATATAATTAATTCTTGTTTTCAGGGGGCGGTATTCCAAAATACACATGAAGTATTAACAAGTAATGGTTAAAGTTATTTGTAAGAGAAATGAGGAATTGACCACTTATAACCACCTTCAGGCAGCTTCTAGCAGATGTAAGCCTTAAAAATATTTATATATATGTTATTTTATGATATATATTCGTACGAGTATTTTATTGCTAGTATTTATTTTACCATTTGTAAAATGATTATGTATTTAACGTAACGTAATATTACGTTATTTGCTGTATTGTATTATCAGTCTTAATCACTTTAAGATATTTTAATGTAATAATAAATATATGATAATATTGATTTTTATCACAGAGTAATCGTTTATTTCCTATCAATACAATCAATTTGGTAAAGAATAAGTTTAATAAGAATATGGGGGCACTAGGCACTGAATTTTTATAAAACTACTAGATTTTGTTACAAATGTTTAATTGCTCTGTTTTTATCCATTGGGTTGGTGTCAACAAACTAAAATACATTGTTTTTTCCCCCACTATTAGTTAAAATTCTCTCTACATATATCTTGTTTAAATTTTGATTCATTAATATTTTCTTATTTGTACTATATTAATTTTAAATACATTTTTCTAATATTCATGTAGTAATTAGATTTATTTTGTGAAAAACTGTATAGCGTCATAAATAAAAAGCTCACGTAAAAGTTTTCCTTCTATGTAATGAATTTAAGAAGTGGCGTAAGACCTTTTTTAGAGAATAGCTATAAAATGTATTTAACGACACAACTCGCGGTATTCATATAAAAGGTTGTGGCAACATCGAAAAAAGAATTTGGTATATAAAAATACCTATGTTATTGTTTACATATATGTACCAGAATAGGTGTACAATAACATTTTGTAAAAAAAATTTCTCATAGATTTAATTTCGTATCTCCCATAACAATTTACTATCATTGCAATAGATATAACATGTAAAAAGTAAAGATCTTACGATTCTAATACTTTAATATATATTTTTTTCATAACTTTAATTTGTTTTCTGTACATGTAATTGCTGGAGATCGTAGTTATTTCATTTAAGCTTTGGATAATTCACATTTTATGCTATTAACTAAAGACAGTTTGATACGAAATCGTTCTCTAGCTCTACAAGCCTCGTTTTTGTTAAAAATGTTTGCGCTAATTGTATCTCACTTGTTGATAAATGATGTTAGTCTCAAGATGGAAGCGCTAACGTGGTAATGGGTGATTTACCTCGTGGTTTCTACACAGGTTCGTACCAGAGCGCAATTTTTTTTGGCGGCACGTGATCTATTTCTAAACAGTCTTGTGGTTAGCATGTTCAAAGGTCCTGAATTCGAGTCCCGGGTTGGGCTAATTCAAATATCGATATTGAGTTTTCTAATAAGATTTTCTCAATATTTGACCGAAGTTGGGAAGTTGGCGGTGTGGTCCACCCCCGTGCCTTGGAGAGCATGTTAAGCCTGATCTCTCTCCGGTCGTATTGGAGCAGCGTGATGGGTCAATGTTTTAATGACCCTTTCTCCTATGAGTGAGGAGGTTTGTGCCGAGCAGTAGGACGTTAATAGGCTGCTATTTACTTACGTCTGTCTAATACTGTGGTAATAGTCGAAGCCTCACACCAGTCCAGACTTAGATAGATTAGAAAATGTAATTTGCTGAAGTTGTCCTACTGGAAATAAACCTAGGTCTTTTTTCTAATTGCTGTCAATTTAGTGCTTGACTGTGATCTCACCTGATGGTAAGTGATGATACAGTTTAAGATGGAAGCGCGGTAATCTGATAAGAGGGGATATACCTCTTATGGTTTCTACACATCGTACTGGAACACAAATCTCGTTTACCGTTACTTTTTGCAAAGACAATAAAATAGTATTTTCTAAATTCGCCCTACCGAGGATCGAACCCGGGTCTCTGTACAAGTGTTACCATACACCTATAAATAGGTTCGGTGTGTTAAAAAATAACTAATAAAACGCATCTATACGGAGTCTATAAAAAGGAAAGACTAAAAAATCGGGGGATACAGTTTGGTGCTGTAGCAACTTCTCAGAATCAAAGATTTTATTATGCTAAGCAAACACAGTAAAAAATCGTGCGTGGCGAAGGGGAAGCCACGCCGCTCGCGAGACGCATTGACGTACAACAAACGGCCGAATCCATAACATAGACACATCAATTTTTTTACTGATTTTGCTATCTAATGATTATAATAATATTCCTACGATGCCCTTAAAAATTCTGACTTTATAATATACTATACATACACACACAAATATATATACGAGATTTTCACAATATGACAAGGGGCTGGGATTGTAAAAATATATAGTTTATTTTGATCACTTCATTTACACTTAATCAAGGTGTTAGGAGACCGCTTTGGAAAACGTCAGAGGATAGTACTAATGACACCTTTGGCGATAGGACGGGAAAAAATCTATCTTGATTACAAAGAAAACATTATTTTAAAACGTTTTTACGCTCTATATATATGTCGGAGGGCAGATTTCTGTGGAACGCTGGCGCNAAAAAAAACAGTAATGAAACACAAAATCAACAAGAGCAAATTTCATCGATCAACGAACTGATGATATTGAAAAATATGGTTTTTTTAATACGGGATCGGTTCTTTTCGTTCAATCATCAAAAGTGTCGTTAGTACTATCGTCTATCTTCGTTTTCGTAAGCGGTCTCCTAACGCCTTGTATATTATAAGGTAGAAGTCTCAGGCTTAGCTTTTCTTGAAAAGCTTTTACAAGGTGGCACTGTGACAAATTCAAAATTAATATAATTTGACGGCCATGCTGCAGTAGTGCTTGCGAGCAGAGGTATCGGGTTTGATACCCGGTAGGGTGAATTTAGGAAAGTGTATTTTCTAATTTGTCTGGGCTGGTGGGGTTCAGCCGTGGCTACTTACCATCTTGCCATGAAGCTAAGACATTTGTGTTCCGGTACGATGCTGTGTAAAAATCTTAACAGGTATATTGTCTCTTACCAGATTAGCGCACTTCCATCTTAGACTATCATCAGATGTGATCAGTCAACCGCTAACCTATTTTTGATCCACTTACTATGAACAGTCCTCCAATTATCGTCACTTTAGATTTCTTAACTACTATAACCTCAAAATTCATCATAATGGATAAAGTTATTAATACATCGTTTGATGATAAAACTTGTTTTTTTAATGTATAAATTTATTCGAGCTGTATTTCGTGTGAGTATGTTCAATATATTCGATTTTGTATAAGTAAAATTTAGATTAACATTTGTATTATTACGCTTACGCTTGCCATTTTGCCTAAATACATTTGAATAAAACACGTAAATATAACTTGGTGTTAGATTATGCAATGTAAAATTAAGTCTTAGGTGTAATATTGTTATATAATATATCGGAATGTTATCTGTTTATAGCCCTGAAACTGGTTTAAGTTTAGTTTCTCAACAGTATTGCGTGATATCGTAATATAATGAATATTCGAAACCGGTGTTTGTCTATTATCACTTAGCTTTATACATTATATTAAGGTTAGTCTGAGCATAAAATAAACATACGTTTAAAATATGCTAGTGCGTATTTTTTCCTTTAACCTTTACATAGTATAAAATGAATTCGCCATAAAAAAAATTAAAAGTGCGTGCGTACAAAAACACATGTCAGAAGTGAAACTTCTTGTGGCAATTAAGTTTTGAGTCTTGATTATATTTATAAAAATCTAAAACTAAATTTCCGAGACGGAAAGGAAAAAGGAAGATATATTACAAGTTTAATGAATTTAATTGTCATAAAATATGAAAAGTGTCCTAAATTAATACAAATAGTTAATTGAAATCTCTAATGACGAGCTGTAAATAAAAATGTCTTCGTCTTTTTTGGTAATATTAAAACTACCTAACCTTCAAATGAATATAACATATTCGGATAACAATGCACATCTATGTGACGCTAATGACGCGTTTCATCCGTAAAAAAATTACCCTCATGCGCCTAAAGAAGTTTCGCATTAACTATAACTTCGGAAAAGTGGTGATGTATATCTCAACATAGTCTCCTTTGAGTTCGATGCCCTTGAGCCAACATTTCTCTAACGTCTTCGAAAAATGTTTTCCGGGGCTATCTTAAGTGGGCTTCCGTGACGACGATAATCTCCTTATTCGACTCAAATTTCTGCCCGTCATGTGACCTTTCCAAATTTGAAAACGAAGCCGCACAGGGCCAAATCTGGAGACTAAGATGGATGGCAGCAGTTGAAACAGTGGCGATGGCGGAGATTTGAGTGAGTGTTCGCCTTTGCCGGGCGCAGCCCACTGTTTCAACTGTTCTTTCAAATCAAATCGAAATATCATTATTCAAGTAGGCATGTTACAGCACTTTTGAATCGTCAAATATTTTTTTCTTTTCCACACTCTAATTCTGATGATGGTACTCAAAAACGACTTAAAATCTATAGTTACGAGGGTTCCTTCGCGCCCTGATCTGTGAAGAGGCCACAACAAACTCAGTCGGGTATTTTGTTTTTTTGTTACCATCGTCATTACAATATCATATTAGTTTAATATATTTCAAATTAGAGCAGTTCGTCCATTCCCATGCATCTAAGTAATATTTGGTGTTACTAGTGTATCAACGACACAGACCCTCAAACTACAACTACAATACGCCTCACCTCATTTGAAGTTGGACTTTGACCAGGCTTAGTGCAAAAAAGGCTACTCTTACAAACTCATTTTCATTTTATGTCCTCAACACTACTTGCACATAGCAAGTAGTGTTGAGGACATAAATCTGTTCAAGAGACTCGTGCTAGATGGCGCTGATAATATCAAAAGCACGTAAGTAATAATCGTCTTTATTTTTATTACTGTGTAGTTGACTCGGCAAACTCCGTACCGCCGCAGAATCTATAAATAAAAAAAGCCGAATAATAATTACCGACTGTTTCAACTTTAAATAAAAATATGGTCAAAACAACAAATAATTCGTAATCAACAAAAACGCCATCTTTACCACCAGATTCCCGCCAAAGTCCATAAAATATAGCTGCGATCAGAAGTTGTTGGCAGTTAATGCCAAAAACCAATTTAAAGGAGAATATTCTGTTTAATTTCATTTGATTTCTGAACGACTTTTAAATCTAATTGCTTGCAAACGACGGGGCGAACATCAAATGTTTTTCAGGTAAGAATAATTTCTAATGGAAGGTGAAATTGTTTTTTTTACTATATTCTAAGCATTTATTTCATATTTATTCACCTTTTAAATCTTCCCTGGACTTCTACAAATAATTCAAAACTAAAATTAGCCAATTCAGTCCACCTGTTCTAAACTTTTAACGGGAATAACGAACAGCAATTGATTTTATAACATAGATTTTTTTTATATTGTATATAGATTATATTTTATATAGAACTGTTCTTGTGAACAACATATGTTTGATTCAAAGTTGCGAAAACCAAAAATGTAGTCTTAAGTTGTTTATTAATATTCATTAAATATAATAAACATTTTAACTATATAAAACACATTGTAAGATAATGTTGACGCATCAAATGTAATGTAATGAAATAAGTTAATGAGAAAATAACAACCTTGGCTTCTTTTCACTATAAGTAAAGCTTGGAACACAAGCAAATGACCTACTTTTACTCTACTTGGCATCGCTTACATTAAATTTCGTAATGCTATAGAAGTGGTGTGCCCTAATTTCATTTGGGCCACTATGAACATAAAATATATTATCTTGCCTTTGCCCTGGTTTGAAATTGATGGGAAATAGTAAGATTTTATTATGTAGTTTACTCAAGAAAGCGTGACGACGCTTCGCTATAATTTAATTGCAAACTTTTATATATAAGGTAAGGTAACTAGCAGTATATTAATTGCTGAGCACGCCGCACGGACCTCCTTACTAGTAAGAGAAAGGGATTTTTGAGCATAGACTCACCATGCTGTTTCACTGCGGGTTGGCAGGCATAGTACACACAAGTGCACTCTCTATTCTTTCACTCTCATAATCCGATACGACCGGAGAGAGATCAGGCGCAGCACATGGGTTGATCACACCACTAACTTCCCAACTTCGGGCAAATATTGAGAAAAACCTTTATAGAAAACCCAATATCCATTTTTGAATAGGCCCGACCCGACTCGAACCCAGGACCTCATGTCTGTAGCCGAACATGCTAACCACTAGACCAATAAGGCAGTTTCATAGTCATTGTCAGTGTGTATTATATCTCGGCATGTTAGACGTATCCCAGAATTACTCTCGGAATATGCTGGTTTCCTCGCGATGTTTTCCTTCACCGATAAGTATATTGAAAAGAACAATCAAGCACGTAAGTTTCAATTTTATAAAGAGAAACTTAACGGTGCCTATCCGCGGTTATTATATTTTCTTTAGACAAAATTTCAAAAATCATTTCAGAATGACTAGACCGATTTGGGACAACTTTGTGAAGTCGAATTTCTTAGATAGTAGCGTTTCTTTTTCAAGATAAAACTACAAATTTTATATGCGTTTAAATAACAAGAATTATAGTGATAATGATGACGATGAAAAGGATACCTTGCTGAGTTTGTTGTGGATTCTTCTCAGAAACGGACACGAGGGAACTCTGGTAATTTTACACATCAAGTTGTTTTTTAATATCATAGTTGTATATTTCATGTAGATCAAAGCTGAACTTTTTCATCGTGAGAAAGCTGCATTTTCACTGAGCAACATAGGCTATATTACTTTCTCAAAAAAATAGGGATCCCTAATAAAAATGCATTAATGTAACCCAATGTTGGTGTGTACCAAAAGATCGGCCATCGTGTGCGCCGCGGAAACTATCGATGATATAACAAAATAATAATATAAAATATTGTAGAACGTATTAATATTTACAAAAATACATAAAATATGTCCAACTACTGTAGTCATGACATTATAAGTACTTTTTGACATTTTAAAAGTTAATAAAAGTACCGACAATGACAAACCATGTTATTCATATATCTATATTAATCCTTATCTTAGTAAAGACCGTTTCAATGACTGCAAAATACTTTTTAAATTATTAAAATCGGATATTTCATTCAAAACATATAACAAATTTAAAAATGTCAATCTAAGAAAATATGTCCGACTTAGTAGACTCCATTGCCATTAGATCGGTATCTACGTGGGTGAAACCGCGGGGCATTGCTAGTCACATATAAAGATACAATGGCATAAAATATCCGTTCTGCAATAAGAAAACAAATATTAAAGTATTTATTTGTATATATTGTCTTTTCAATAACCACTGTTAAACAAAACATTTCATTAACTTCTATAATACAAAATTGCCATTCATTATCGTGACATTTTTCCATCTAACATAGAATAGATACGGGCGATCCACAATCATTTCTTTCTCCGGAGATTCTTCCCATTCAATACCTAAAAACGATTAGTTCAGATTAAGCATGTGATAACTAAGTAACATATCCGTTATTTGCTACTTTACTGATAAAATAACAAGTTACGGAAATAAATTATATCCAAAAGAGGCTTATTGCGTTATTGTCAATATTTTACTACGGATTTTAATAACTTCAAGTTGTAAAGAAACAGTGTAACAGATGAGCAAAACACACTATAATAAGTTGATTTATGATTACATACGCCAATATCTATGTAATTAGTTGAGCTTGAGATGATTGATTGAACAAACTTAAAATCATTATTACCAAATATATTTTTTTAATAAGATATTCATACTAGTTTTATTAACTGCTTCATTGGTCTAGTGGTTACCATGTTCGACTACAGACATGAAGTCCTGGGTTCGAGTCCCGGGTCGGGTCAATTCGAAATCGATATTGAGTTTTCTATTAAGATTTTTTCAATATTTTTCCGAAGTTGGGAAGTTGGCGGTGTGATCCACCCCTGTGCCTCGGAGAGCACGTTAAGCCGTCGGTCCTCCGCCTGATATCTCTCCGGTCGTGTCGGATTGCCGTCACGTCGGAATATGAGAGTGAACGAATATAGAGTACACTTGTGTACTATGCCTGCCAATCCGCGGTGGAGCAGCGTGGTGGGTCTAAGCTCAAAAACCCTCTCTCATATGGGTGAGGTGGCCTGGGCCCAGCAGTGACGTTAATGGGCTGCTACTTACTTACCTTACCTTTTACTAGTTCTATTAAAATGTATATGTATAAATAATGGGAAAAAGCTAAGCTTTAAGACCATTCAGCCTCATCATTACTTTGAGATTCTAATGTATTAACTTAATACAATTTTCTTAAGTCATTAAAAAAAAGTATGTACTGTTGTGCACTGACCTCCTCACTGGACTGAACTTATAATAGCATAGACTCACCATGCTGCTTAATGGGGGTTGGCAGGCATATTACACACAAGTACACTCTCTATTCCTTCATTCTCATAATCCGACACGACCGGAGAGAGATCAGTCGCAGGACCACCGGCTTGACGTGCTTCCCGAGGCACATGGGTGGATCACACCGCCAACTTACCAACTTCGGGCAATATTGAGAAAACCTTTATAGAAAATCCAATATCCATTTTTGAATCGGCCCGACCCGGGACTCGAACCCAGGACCTCATGTCTGTAGTCGAACATGCTAACCACTAGACCAATAAGGCAGTTTCTTAGTCATAGTCAGTGTCTTTTATATATTTTGGGTATCTCTATATACTCCATCTGTGATATAAATGCCTCGACCCTAAAATGTGGTAGACGAAAAAATTACTTTTCAAACACATATAACTTTAGGAAATATCTGTTATTAGACCTATAATAACGTCAGAGTTACAGTTATTGAAAAATAGCAATAACTCCCATGATTAGTTCAGATAGACTATTGATATGTGAAATGTATATAATCTACTCCGGCGATATAATTTCGTCCACGACGGCCAATCTCATGCCGAGACTAGTAAGATGCGCTATTATTTTTTATTACTGACAGGTTAGCGCTTGACAGAGATCACACCTGATGGTAAGTGACGATACAGTCTACGATGGAAGCGCGCTAATCGGTAACAGGAAATTTACTTAACTTACCTTTTATTGTTTCTATACACCATCGTACAGGAACACAAATCTACTTGTTTGTTGTCACTTAATAAAATTAAAAACTGTATGTAAAAAAAGCTAATTTAATAATCGTATTATAATTTAAAGGTTTACTTGCACGATAAAAAGTGGGAATGAATGGATTGCTGTAATATTAATAAAATAAAAAATAGCTGATGATAGAAAAAGCCGACTGAGTTTGGTGTGTTCTTTTTAGAACGAAGGAATCCTCCTAACATTAGAAATAATATGAAAACTAATAGACTTGGGAAAGCCTACTTGAAGAAAGAATTTGAATAAATGTAGAAACCATTCAATGGTGTAGTACCATATCTCTTAACAGGGTAACTGTTACCTGAAACTGTATCGGGCGCCAACCAATCAATTAAATCAACAAAAGCACAATGACCGTATCATCTGCATGATTTATATAATTGTGTTCTCAAATTTAATAACAACGCCCCTTATTTAATATCAGTGGATTAGTAAGGTTAGTAGTATTTATTATTATTTATTTATTATGTACATATTTAGTTCACAAAAGCCTCTGATGTAATGTAAATCGCTTGCTACTGAACCAGATTCAACCTCTGATATTACATTTATAGTTTAGAAAACCCTAAGGATTACGTACGCCTCGTGGTTTTTAAATAAACTTTGGTACACAAACAGTCTCAAGCCTGAGAAAGGACAATAAGCTCTTTGCAATGAAACACCACAAATAGCTCACTTATATTAAATATTAGTGCGTCTATGTTTTAATTTGTAATAAAATACCTAACAATTAGTCTGAATTGTTAAAAACTGCTATGCAAAAACACTGTAACACGCGAAGTCGCGGGCACAGGTATTGTTTTAGAAAAAATATGATGAAATCTCTAAATGGAAATATAAAGCGTAGTAGCGAAGTTTTTCAATTTTAATAAGTCGAGTTTTTAGAAATGTACCTATAGGGCTGTAGGGTACATCTAACTAACATCGAGGATAAATGTGATTGTATTTTTCATAGTTTAGATAAACTTTATTAATATTACCGTCATCCTTATATGCATTTCGTCCCGCTTCCGCCCAAAACATAAGCCTTTGAACGGCGTGAGACAATCTTAACTGTCCACATCCACTGCTTTTAGTATTGTTCGCGTTTACTAAACGAGATATTCCCATCTGAAATATACATATGATAATTAGTTCCCGAGTAACACAGCGATACCTACGTATATTTAGGTATTTTTTCACGATATATAGGATAATGGTTACATATATAATTGTGTCACTACAATTCCGTGGCAAGACGCGTCCGACAATACACCACGGTGCAACAAACATAAATGTTGTTTTGCGTGCACACTGGTGCCTATCAGCATCCCTCGTTCGCTCACTGTAAGCCCCAATTAGGAAACAATACACGCTCCAGCAGTAACTATGGTACAGCTGGACCAATATACTTGTACTTAAAATTTTGACAAATAAAATATTTACAACCCCATTCCAATTTTTCGGTGATAATCTTACCACAAGTGACTACAGTGAACATGTCCGTCAAATGGGTAATAATATGCCCGAACTTAATAAGAATTTATATTGAAATAGTTCATGTACCTCTTTAAGTTTTCCCGGTAATAATAATGTCATCCGCAGGGTATAAATCGGAAGCATCGCGGCAACACGCATTGTATGCATTTTGTTGATAATTTCCCTCAAACTCGTCCTAGCCATGTTCGACGCTAAATCCTTCAGCGAAGGTCCTTGGGGCACCAGTAGCAGGAGAGTGAGATCGGGCGTTGCATATTTTATCTCTAATGCCTAAGAAAAAATAAAATGCGTTTTGCATTGATATAATACGGTATAACTAAGTTTCAAATGTAGAGTAAATCATTGATGAGTCCGAGACATTTACTTACTGTGGTAGGCAAATAAGTAAATTTGGAGTATTACAGTCCCCAACACAGAAATATATACAATAGTATCTATATCGGGCGAATAAATCAACAATGTTGAAATATTGCCTGACATATATGATTCTAACATAAATTATTTTAACAAGGCGATTTAATTCGTTAGAGACCTGGCCTTGCGTATGTCAGAAGGTATAGAAGTTCTTTTAAAGATAAAAGGAATCGAATTTTTCAGTAACTAAGGTGGAATTGACTTTTAATGAGATTAAATAACATCCACGATATAAACATGTCAAAAGTAGGTTTATATATGTTATGTAGAGGTGAATAATTACAATAATGAAGTTTAGGTTGTCGATAAAAAATATGGGCAGTGAGTGATAATTATCATTAGGGGGCGGTGTAATGTATCAAATGTCTTGCATCTGCATTTAGTTCTGCCAAATGCAAACATCTATATTAGGCTCAGTATTGGAACTGTCGTAAGAATGGCTCGTTGTGGTTTACAAATTTCTCTGCTTCTGCTCTATTTATTCCACTTAGAGTGGACTACAAGTCTCCTTGGACACGGGGAAGAACACGAGGAAATGAGATTACACAAAGATTTATTACTTGACTATGACACTGCCATGCGGCCAGTCAAAGATCACACAGCCGCAGTCAATATTAAAGTGCGTTTAGCGTTGAAATATTTAAGTTTTGATTCTTCAGAAGAAACTGTTACTGTACACAGTTGGATGGCACTAAACTGGAATGACGCGTTTTTGACTTGGACGCCGAGTGATTACGGCAATATAAATGAGATCCAAATAGAAAGCAACGAAATATGGACGCCACGAATGGCTCTATTCAACGCTGATGCAACGGCATATAATAGTGATTCACTATACACTATTTGCTTGGTAACTAATGTGGGAAAAGTAACTTGTGTGCCTCAGCTTGCACACACGGCAATTTGTCGCACGTCGCTACGTAAATGGCCGTATGATGTGCAAAATTGTACACTTTACTTCGGCTCATGGATGCACACCGGAGAACAGATCAATTACACCTTCTACAACGTAAAACCAGTAATGCTCGACGATTATCAAAACGGTGCTGGGTGGAAACTTTTGAAAGTCCTAAACGAACGTTTACCTGGTAAATACAACTGTTGTCCCAACAGTACGTATCCCATGCTAAAATATACTTTTTTATTGCGTAGAGAAGCAGCCGGACTTGCAGCAATTATTGTTGGTCCATCTGTTATCTTGGTGTTAATAACACTATCTTCTTTATTACTGGATGTCAAGGACAATACAAGGCTCATACTTCTCTGTTTCAGTTTATTCGGTCACTTTACTATTATTAGTGAAATAGGATATGTAGTACCAAAATTAAGTACCGATACGCCTGTTATACTGCTCTTTGTGAGAGACTCTATGATAATAACGTTGACTGCAATATTGGTTACGATGATGCTGATGTATTTATGTAAACAGGCAGTACCAGCGCCCGCGTGGATTATGTCTCTTAACCGCTTAGCTAGTATTGGGCCAGGAAAATATATAGTATTTACAGAGTTTGATCCCAACGATGCTGCTGAAGGGAAGACTGTAGCCGAAGATTTAAGAACTGATGATAAAAATTCACGTATAGCATCCGACTGGATTAAATTTGCTACGGCGTTGAATACCTTAACATTTTTAATATCTGTGCTGGTATATGTAGTGTTGCTTTGCATATATATCCCCAGCGATACATAAATACCATTACAATTCATCTTCAATTAAATATAATATATATGTGTTATTTGCTACAATGTAAAAAATATAATAACATAATATTTACGCACGTAAAAGGTTGTTAAACCCTAAGTAGTTTATATCGACCTCCATGGACCAATGAAATCAATTAAAACACTGTTGCCTTTGCAAAAAAAAATACGGATCTACCGAAAACTAAAAAATAGTCTACGAGATAAAGTTCGTCTAATTTAAAGGTTGGTTGATGGCGATTAATCTTGATAGTTTTGTAAATTTTAAAATGGATATGGTAAGTTTGTTGTGTTCGCGATCACGTGGAAATTTGGGAAAATCAGAAAAGGACTCGCTGCCAGTTGTTCTTTGGCGTAGTTCCTAATCTCGTAAGATTATTGGAAAGTGTATTATAATGAGCGTTACATGACTAAAAGAATTGACGAAATTTACCGACTCTTCACTCGTTACGAGATCTGTAATACATACGTTTGGAGATTGCCTGATGAGTGTTCGTTTTTGGCTAATAAACGTATATCTATATTTGTAATTATTATAAAAGTTATCATTACCTCCGCTCTCCATTCCTCCAAGAAGACATACCGCATCATGTCGTTTACTGTGATCATTCGGACCGACCTTTCGGGACTTTGTTCCGTGTCCCGGAAAGGTCTTGAGTCATTAAGTACAGTGGGTGGCGAACGCCAACGCGCACGTATGTACATCGTATTCAATAGTGTCGAACAAACGCCATCAGAGAAATCATCTTCATCGAAAGTATTGCGCATTGCACCACCAGAATCCGTTTGCACCTAAAAAGCGATCGTCAAATGATGTCTAAGTGTCCGTACACACCTACCGGCTCAGACAGAAGAGCAGATTTTGACCGCAAATAAAATAGAGTGTTGGGTAGTTGAAATAAGGTTTATTTTTACGTTTCACCTTTTTTGTTCAGGCATTCTCAATAAGAGAGGTGAAATGTAAAAATTAACCTTATTTCAACTATCCAACACTATTTCAATCGCAATCAAAATCTGCTCTTCCGTCCGAGCCGGTCTTTGTGAACGAACCCTAAATCTTCTTTACTCTAAAATATTGGCGAAACAGGTTAGTGTCTTACTTCTTATATTAAACTTGCGTATTTCGCTCTTTTCCCTGATATTATAGTTGTTTATGATAGTCCATATCATCATTTTTTTTTTAGAAACTTTTGCATTTACCAAAGTGAATTATAAACTTACTTTTTGCAGAGTTTTAATTAAATTATAAATTGAAAACGATCGTAAGACATGTGACAGGGTCCTACATACCTTTTTATAATGCCAATACTTAAACAACATGGAAGTATAGTTAGCAAAAAAATATCACATTTGTCTTTTACGTGGTCAACGGTTTTACACAAGATTATAAGTTTCTCTTAAACTTCGTTGTTTATATAAATTTAACATATATGATATATAAATATTGGAGGATATTGTATTACATCATGTGCTTTGAACTACAATGTGTTTAAATGCTTCGTCTTCAAATAGTGGAAGAATTTACACATCGACGCTGGAAAGGAAATACCTCGTAACCCGTAAAATATTTTTTAACAAAACTTATTATTTATACTTATTTGAGCTCTTATATAGGAATCGAAAAAATCTGTAGAAAGGACTGCTTCCTAATCAGATCAGTGATTAAAAAAAAGTAAGGTTGGACCAAGTTGCCTAAACTAGTTAATCCTGTCATAAAACCTTCAAAATCAATAAATCCTAATTTGTTTTAGCCATGTGGGATCGATTCTCGAAACGAAAATCGTAACGGATCTGCCACCGCTTAGGAAAGTTAATTCTACCGTGAAGGAACCGGTACTAAATTCGCCAGTTACTCTTTCAAACATATTTTTTGATGATAAATCTCAATATTTCAGTTTTCTACTACTAGCAATATTATTTCTTAATTTATTTTCTCTGCAAACCACCAACAACTATCCGAAGGGTTGCCTGGCAGAGTTTGCTTAAAGGAATAAGGCCGCTCTTGCACTTTGCCTTTCTTTATATAAGTTTTAGCATACATTGTTGTATTTTTATATTTTAGGAATCTAATGAATTAAATTGTCATTAAAATATTAAGTGTCGAAAATTAATACAAATAATTTATTGAAATTTCACATGACAAATTGTAAATAAAAATGTCACGTGTTTTTTTGACCAATATTAGAAATTATTAATTAATTTTGTGGTTGGAATTAAAATTCAGAAAAGAATCTAGAATTTATGAAATACTTTTATTTTATAATTTATGAAAAATATTATATTAAATGACCAGTGGTAAATTAAAATGCCACATGTTATTTGTAAATATTAAAACTACTACCTTCAAACGAATTAGTATAAAAAACGCTGCAGCTGCAATCACGAGTTTCATGCGTAAAAATTTTACCCTCATCCGTCTAAAGAAGTTTTACTTCAATAATGTTAAACGCCATTTTTACAAAAATATGGTTGGTAACGAGCACACATCTAACCATAACATAGGTGTTGCGGCAAACGTTGACCCGTTCAGAACTTACCCTGTTATTGAGTATATTGGTAAGATTAACTGCTGTTTCTGTGCCATTTAACCATTCCACCTGCAGCCTTAGAGCCTTAGCAGTGCCTTTTATAAAATGTTCACCAACTGGCAGACCGGATTCTAACACTAATCTTGTTGCCCAGCGAAATTTTAAGTCTCGACTTGACTTTGGGAGCCACGATGTTACGTCATTTAGAATCTTTATTTTCTCCTGTTTTAGATATATAAAAATTGAATTATCCTGGTAGATATGATATATCGAATTGATTTTTTAGCAATAATTATATAATAGCTAGATTCATTTATATTCTAGCTTAGTCCTAAGTTCACTCTTGGCATGGCAAATTTAGGAAATTGTATTTTTAATTTGTGTGGATCCAATTACGGCTACGGTCGTGTTTAGTTACCAACAACAGTAACAGTAAAAAAGTATCGCCAAATGACCATTAGTGGTCTTAATTTTTCTTATGAAGCAAGATCGTTTGTTACTAATGGATCTACCATCGGTTTAAAAGATAAAATTTACAAAGAAGGTGCCGCTAAGTAACTTAATAGTTACTCATTTTAACATCTTTCTTTTTTATATCATATTTCATATAGTTGCGGCCCTAATTTATATATATTAGAAAACTTGTTGTAGGTACATAAAAATATTGACTCTTTATAAAAAGAGTGAGTCTACCTCATATAACTTAAGATATAAAATTAAAGTTGTGATAAATTCTAGTAGGCTGCATAAAATTAACAACTCATAATAACTAATTCATAATAAGGGTAACTGTATACGTTGCTATAATAAACTCCCAAAAGACATTCTAGCGACGTCACTTAATAAATTCTTTGTTAAAAGAAAGCTGATTGAAATATCATATTATAAGTTGCAAGATTACTTAGATGATAGAAACGCATGGCAGTTAACGAATTGCTCTAGTTTAAACTTAAATATAATAAATTAATATGAAATTGTAATGATGATGGTAAAAAAACAATACAACATACCCGACTGAGGTTGTTGTGTGCAGGACTTCTCAGGACAGGGCGTGAAGGAATCTTCGTAACTTTACATTGTAAGTCGTTCTTTACCATCATCATGCGGACATTAGAATTAGTGTGTGGAAATGAATATATTTGACGATTTAAAATTGCTGTAATAGGCCTACTTGATTACAGTATATGACGACAGCACTATACATCATATTTTACTCACCAGAATCGACGCCTTAAGTTGTATGTTGGAATCAATTTCAGCTTCAGATTCTGAATCGACTGCGGTGGATAACGCGACGAGAGCCAAGTACAGAAACATTGAGGATTGCACAAAGCTAATTCCATTGTCTAAACGATTCGATGGACTGATTGATAACAGTTTATTAAACGTTGTCTAAAAATATCAATACATTTAAAAAATATCAACTCATCAATACCATATTTTATAAAATGCAATTTTTGAATAAATATATGTTACTAGCGAATCTGAATATTTATTCATTGTTATAACACGTTCAAAGAATATTCAATTCATCTTCACGCTCGACAGAATCGCTGTTATCATATTTTTCAAATGAGCGGAATATTTATTGAAAATATTATGTTTATTATGTATACTATTACGTATATAAATATTACGTATATTAATAGACACGTGCTCGTCTCCGAAAAATCTAAACCAATTTTGAGGAGACTCACCACCAAATCGTTGGCAATATAAGAAATTACAACAACACTTTTGATCCCGAAGTTATAACAGGAACGAAAACTAAGCTATTTTTTACAATTTCAGACGTGTAAGCAATATCAGATTTAACTACAGTTAATATATTAAGACTACAGGTATGCAAAGGTGGGTAAGTGATGTAAAAAAAATTGACCTTTGGATCTTTGTAGATGCACAATAGACCAGAATTCATAAGTAAAATAAGTAGTTAGTAGTAAACTCACTCATAGAAGAGACACATATATACACATACCCCTTGAATAATAGCGGTCAGGGTAATATAGGGATACCGTACAGATTCGTGGACGACGGCAAATCTTCTGGAAGGCGACCCCCCCTTGGAAATTGCGGAGATTCTAGCAACTACCTATCGGTGCAGGACGGCTGCAAGTATCGAAAAGGCACTAACCGTCGATAAACCGGTTGCCGTCGATGTTGGAAGAATTAGTTCTTTAGCAGAGAGAGCACTGATCCAAAGGTGGCGTGAAGACCTGAAATCTCCAACGTCGGATCTGGTAAAATGGGGGCGATTCGTCCACGCTGGTTGCCTAGGGGCACGGGTCTCTTTCTTACAGGCTGATGCAGGTGCTGCCCGGACATGGTTTTTTCAGCAAGTACCTGCATTAGATTGTTCGCCGATAGGAAACGCCCGCCTGCCATGAGTGTGCACCTATGGATTTGGTGCAGCACACTCTGGTAAAATGCCCGGCGTGGGTACCACAGCGGCATCTTTTGACATCGTTGGTGCGTGTAGTCGGCGTAAGCCTCACTAGCGAAAGGAAGTGGAGGGCAGTGGCCTCTTTGTGCGAATCTGTTATTTCGTTGAAGGAAGTACATGAGAGGCAAAGGGAGGACTTTATAGACACTCCTCTTTTCTTTTCCGTTCCTCGCTAATTTCCCAGAGGGAAAAAATGCTCCGATCGTTCCTCACGATGTTTTTCTTCATCGAAAGCACAACGAAGGATTGGAAAGATAATCTAGCCCGAATATTTCATTTTTATAAAGAAAAACTTAAAGATTGCTGTTCAGGATTTGGATAATGCGAATTTTCTAAACGTGAAACCACGCATAATTAACGGTTTTTGTATAGAACTTAACATTTAGAAAGAGTGCGGACCATAAATACCGATTCAGCACATCGAATTACATAACTTTACATAGTTCTGGTCAAATGTCCAGACCCATTTTTTAAAATAACAAATACATTTAACAAAAAATAATAGAGGAAAAATCTTTAGTTATAAAACTCACCTGATAAAATTTTTGTTCGAACTTGTCTAGTGATCTCGTGAATTCATCAAAAAGATTTATAGATGTATGGTATTCTTCATAAGGTTTTGATATAAATAAAGGTTCAGTTGACTCGCTCACTGTTGTCATATCGCGAGAAGGCCACATTAATCCGTCTGACGAATGTCTAATTTCATTTTCCACAGTTATTGTTTCATCTTTATATTTCAAATGTCCCAAGAGAGGTGAATTATGTATGCTTCCATATATTTCACGATTTGGAACATGCGGAAGGGACGGAGAGTACTTTTGTGGGTTATAATTAAAAGGTGGAATATTATCCAGTCTACCATTTAGAGCCATAGAGTTTCTTATCCAAGGGTCAGGCTGTAATTGTGGGCTTGCGTACGTAGAATACAAAAACTTAAGATGCCTTTCTCTATCTTGGGTATTATAGGCATATGGTAAATTATATGATGCATCCTTTGTACAATCTATCGGTTTATTATTAAACGAACATATTTTGGCACTCTGTGGGTAGTTTGAAAAGTCCGTAACAGGTTTATTAAATGATAAATCATACGGTCTCACGCAAGCATGCAATCTGAGTATAATTAATATACCAATACCAGTCGGATTTGTCATTAGAATGATTTATTACACGTGGTAATGCATTAGCTTCGGTTGTAAATTTCTTGAACACTTCAATTTAAAAATCCCTTTTTCAAATAGAAAACTTTATTTCTATTTACTAAATTTCAAATCACCCAAGCTGTGCTGATAAAGGCTTTGGTACTACTGCATTAGCTGAGTGTTCTTATCTCGATGCAAGTGTTTAGTTTATGTCTGTAGAAAATAAGTTCTGTTCCGCATGCGACAGCCACCTACTTAAATTGATAAATGCTATTTATATGGTGCTAATTATTTCTTATCGTTATTTTTTTATAATTTAAAATTGTCGCATTGGTGTTCGTAAAACTAGTAGCTGTATTAACAAGTTATAGTAGAATTACAAAGTAAGAGCATTAAATTAAATCGTTTATTTTTTTTTGCATTTACAGCTCTCGATATAAATACGTGACAAAACATATTAAGAACGAAATCAAAGCGGCCAAGATCACGCTCAAGCCACGAATCAACTTCTGTCTAGATCATAAAAATTTTCATATATAACAAATATATGCATAATTAAAAACTATAGTATATTGAAATACTGATTGACTTCTAAGTACTCCATTAGCCCTGTGAATATTTCGATAAATATTACTTAGTCAAAAAATTATTTATTCCACTTAATTTAGACATCCGAATTTACAAAAATTCGTATCAAGCTGAAAATTAGTACGATTGTTATAAATGAAATGTCAAAAATCCTCATTGACCTGACACTCGAAAAAAGTTTACTTAGGGTTCAAGGTCATAAAAACGGGTTTCTCGCTAATTTCAGTAAAAAGGGAAGTTTTATCATAAAATTAGATAAAAATTGTAAATCAGATTAAGAGACACCGTTTTTGAGGTATAACGTTTCAAAAAATTGAAAGTTGTAATCGTCATATGTATAAGTACACCACGTATATACCTCACTGAAGCTGTAATACAAATAAAAATATTCCGGATCTTTCCGAAAATTTTTGATTGAAATATATTTTTTAACTGTGTATTTGTTAAAGCCACAATAACAATTAAATTAGTTATCACAATATTTTAAAAACTTTAGACATTTATCGGTTGACATTACGAAACACCGTTTATATACGAGACCTCGCTAAAATTAATTTTTAAGACATTTTACAGCTCGCTCTAGGGTGAGCTTTTACTTTACAAAATTAAACAAAAAAAAATCGCCTTCAAAATAAACTGTTCCAAATATATGCTCTAAAAAGTAAAACATAATTGCGTATTCTTTTTTAGAGTTCTCCGTATTCTTATATTCGGAGTCAGCGTCAGCCAAGGTACGTGTGTCCCGCGTGTCCATTTGGCCGCGCAGATCGCACCCGTTGTATGCATATAGTTACAACTTATATATATATTTAGGTACCTACTTTGGCTGACACCGACTCCAAGTTTAAGAATACGAAGAACCCTTTCCACCAAAAAACATACAGAAGAATTGATAACATCTCGCTATTTTGAAGTCGATTAAAAATTAAAAATGCGTGCGTACAAAGTACACATGTCAGAAATGAAACTTCAGAATGAACAGAAATGTTTATATTTATACAAATTTAAAACTACATTTCCGAGACTTAGAGGGAACGAAAAGAAAGATATGTTAATAAATCGAATTGTCATTAAAATATTAAAATTAATACAAATAATTTATAAAAATCTCAAATGACGAATTGTAAATAAAACTGACACTGTTTTTTGGCAATATTACAAATTATTAATTAAATTTTGTTTTTAATTTAAAAAATGTTATAAAAAATAGTATATTTAATTATTAAATGTATATAAACCATCTAACGAATTGGCATAGAAACGCTGCATACATTCGCGACGCTAATCACGCCAGTCATCTGTAAAAATGTTACCCTCATGCGCCTGAAGAAGTTTCACTTCAAATATCATGTAAAAAGTAGCATTGATATATTGCAAATGCTTAACAGCACCTTGTAAACTTCAGTTCACATTTATAAGTACAACACAGAAGTAATGTGAAATAATAGTAGGAATTGAATAATGTTAAACGATATAAAACAAATAAAAACAAGTATATTTTTGTGAACTTTTATGTTAATAAATTCTATGTAAATGATAAAATTTTTCAACGTACAATCTGCGTACGATAGTAATGTACCATCGTATTGTACGTAGTCATTAAATAATCGTACAAGTACGTTTTGTACGATTTTTACTGTAAGTTTCCGGACATTGCCCGGGTATAACAAATTTGATCCAAAATACACATTTTCTCTCCGATATAATAATGGTTAAGAAGGGGTGTGAAGCATTAAATTCTTGATAGAAATCTTCAATTAACATCTCCATTTGCACAGCTGAAATATTGTTAAAGAATATTAGCAAGAATAAGTATTTGACTGTATCTTTGTACCTCAGCATGCGTTTTGTGCTAATATTTCTAAAGAATGCAATGTCTTACGTTGTCTGTTCGTTTAGATCTTTTGAACTATTTAAGAAATTTTAATGCAATAGTAGATAAAGAGATTCAAGAGAAATGGTATAATATATAAAACGTACATTTTGTTCTATAGAAAAGCCGAAAAATGGAACGATTTGTAATATGGTGTCGTAAAAAACAAATTTTCGTTTCCTTACATCACAACCGACGGTTAAACTTCATGCGATAGATCAAATTAATGTGAGACGGAATTTTATATCCTAAAAAGATAGATCGATTAAAAATCCGTGCTGATATATATTGATCCCTAAAGAATAAACCACAGTAACCATTTTTATCTCTGCCATGTTTAAAAAAAATGCTGTGTTTACTGAGCTATTTTATACGATACAGTATTTATTTTTATCCAATTAAATCCATTACATACATTTTAAATTTCATGTAGATCAAATCTGTGCGCAACAGCATTTCACTAGAACGGATATCGCAGAAGATATTAGAGATTTGAAAAACGAAGGATTGAAGCAGTTACATAAGCACCAAACGGATGTCGTCGTAATATAAGACTAACTCAGTTGCGCGAATCAGCTGTTCAACTAGCTAGTTGTCTATAACTTATGTATATATTTTTTTTATTGCTGACAGTTTAGCGCTTGACTGTGATCTCACCTGATGGTAAGTGATGATACAGTCTAACATCGTAGCGCGCATATGATCTCTACACAACATTGAACCGGAACACAAATCGCTTTGTTTGGCGGTACGTCTTTGCTGGTAGGGTGGTAACTAGCCTCGGCCAAAGCCTCCCACCAGTCCAGACTCAGACAAATTTAAAAACACAATTTCCTAAATTCGGACCTCCGCTAGCAAAGAGAACCTCTTCCACCGCCGCGCCAACGAGGCCGGCAATAAAATCTGTCCTATTTATTCAATCATCTTAAATATAAATAGTTAAGCAAAAAGCTTAACCTTATATATTCACTATTATATAAATAACCAGTATTTTAATAAAGCTGTACCTATGGAACTACCTACTTGGTGATTCTAACACTAACACTGCAGTATACGATAAACCTCCTGTGATGTTAGCTATATTAACCATTTCATATATCTTATTACATTTTTTTATATTAAAAAAATAATTTTCAAAATATTGACTTCTGCCCAAAAGGAGAAACATTTATTTTAAACATCATATCCTGTATCCTACAAACTTTGTAAGTAGAGCTTGTTTCTGTGTTTGACATATACGATGTTTTTGATTTACAAATGGATGATTGCCGGCTGCACGCATGCAATAGTATGACTCATTGTCACATTCCGCCTGAGCCGAGCGAGTGATAGAGAAGCACGATCAGCCTAGACGTTTGGCTTACGGCACATCTATCTCTCTTCCACTACATCGGTCGTTGCGTATAGTTTCCATTGTTTATTACAACAACAATTTTTCATTAATGTTTTATATGTTGTATAACGTGTTTATTTTTTATTACAAAGAATTTTTTTAATATAATATATCAACACTTAATACCAAGGATGTTAAAACGTATCTTTTATATAGTAGACTAAAATTCAAATAGCGTTGTGTTGTCAAAAAAATAACAGAATTCATATCAATGTTTGCTACACGAGCAATCGATAATCATATGAGATAAATAAATACACTTTTCAACAAATATAATTTATTAAGCATAAATAAAGCTTTTAAAAATATGTATACTATATAATACAGATGTATTGCACTGTAGGTATATTCATTGTAACCTATACCGTTGCTTTACAAGAATAGCGACACAATTAAAAAAAGGTAATTTTACAGAACCTTTTGAAAATTAAACAAAAGATTTAAGTCATAGAATGACATGAAATATTGTGGTGTAATAGTGTTTTTGCCGATTTTAAGAGTTTTTGTCAAAAAAACATAGAGACTATTCAGGATTCGGTTGTATCCTGTACTAAAATTTTGAATTGTGTCCTTATTAATCCAAAGCAGCGATATATTACATTATAGTTATATAACGTATTGTAAACTTTATTAAAATGCCTCAACTGGTACAAGAGTAACTATAACATTATAAAAAATATCACTGAGTCATTATTTGTGTGTTACGTGCACAAAAAATACACGCTGTGAATTTTACGACTTACACAGGAACACTCTTAATATTATAAGGCAATATGCATCACTTACTAATAAAGGATAATTCTATTCAACGACATAATTGATTTATTATTGGAATATAAAGTATTTAACCCTTTCGCTGCGGCTCCGGATTTTTCAAAATCGGTCTCTCTGCTAGCTAGCTAATTTTACCCCAAATCATTCTGCAGTACATTGCGTACGATACTATGCCCCATTAAAAATTAAGTGTCGAAAATTAATACGAATAATTTATTGAAATCTCAAATAACGAATTGTAAATAAAAACGCCCCTTATTTGTTGTCAATATTAGAAATTATTATTAAAATTGTGTTTTGAATTTAACACGCCAGCCGCAGTGAAAGTGTTAAGAAACAGAAAAGTGTATAGTATCATCACCCATAAATAAAAATGTGTGATTTAATATCATAACTAAGGTGTCGATAAAACATTTATAATTAATATTAACAACTGTCAAATTTTTACAAACACGAATGATATTTAATTTTTTTTCATATTTGCAACGGTTGAATTATTTTACATGAAATTATTGTTACATTTATCGTATGCATTCCTAAATCTTCACGTGTTATTGTTACAATAATCTTTCTGGTTTTTCAATTACGTTTTAGTAATAAATTGCGCAGTTTATTAAAATTATTTTAATCGACAATTATCGATATTAAACAAAACGAGGAAACATAAATTGGATACAACATAATCTCAATGAAAGTACAATAAGAAATTACAATTATTATATAATAGGTGAGTTTGAAGCGAGGTAATAAAATCATTGTTTAGGAAATGATATACGATACTGAAAGTGTAACGACGTTTTGCATATTGATATTTAAAATAACGTTTTTATAGTTAAATCAAACTGTTTTGATAAATTTTAGTAAACGATAGTAGGTACGTTATATTACTATACGCGTAATTTATTTCGTATATAAAAAAGATTTATGCATTGCTATTGCACATTTAACCTAAACAGTCTACCGCGACTTTGTATGCGTAAGTGTTTTATCAATACTAATGTGCCTACAAAAATAATGCAAGCAACTCAATAATACATAAGAAAAAATAAAATCGTCCTTTACTTTATCTTACTGAGAAACGTTGAAACTTTCATTGCCTATTTTACCTCCTTAAACTATCGTGAATTTACTGGCATATGATGGTCTATCTATAAAAAAAAAACTTCAAAGTTCCTTGTGTGGTTTAAGTTATTGTTACTGGGTGACATACTTAGATACTTTCACATTTATAACATTAGTATGGATGGCTAAAAATTTGTGTTGAAAGTTTTTTTATATTATTTTCCGTTAAAAGTGGCGGTAAAGTATATTGTATTATCAGCTACGATAGCAGCGAGGAAAGGATGATCTGCTATGAAACTGGGCACGGGCACCGCGTCTATAATTGCTGACAACATCATGACAGCCATTGCTGCAATGCAAATGTTCAAAACAACATCAATCAAGAATAAAAAACCATTACATGATATTACATGCAACATAGCGCAGCACGAAACCCGTACCTTTATTGATCTCGCTACAAAAAGCATAAGCAATGATTCAACTTCTTTATATGCGCTGTGTTCTTTATTTTGTGAGTATTAAATGTGTGTAAATTAGAATAAAAGCTACCTATTACTTCTTATATCACGTCATTATAGCTCATAGAGTTTCTTAAGTCTTCATTTTTGTATTATTTTGCAGCTCACAACTAGTCTGGCCATAACTACTGTTATATAAAAACTTTTCTTTTTTTTTCAATATTTTGAATTTGGAACACAAAGATTATTAATCTTCTTTCGATTTTGCGCCATTTCACATTTGGACACACAATATGGAATGCGGTGTTCAGACACTTCAAAAACTTGGTATCAGCCATATGTTCGTATATCGTACTATTAACAGATAAAACACGACTTCCTCCGCCGAAGGCCAGAAAAGATCATGTCGGCCGCGTGCTGTTAGAACTACAAAGGCTGTCAATGCTATTAAAACCAGAATTCGTCGAAACCTTATTACAAAGCAAGAAATCTTATCGCGAAAAATGAAGATTCCAGCAAGGAGTTTGTTACGTATTATAAAAAGACTTCTATTGCGATACGCATGTGAAAGACACAGAAATATCTTCTTTACCGATGAAAAAGTTTTCATAATTGAAAATACTATGATAAGCAAAATGATAAAGTGTACGCTCACAGTTCTAAAGAAGTTCTACAGAAGGTACAACGTAATCATTATCCTGCGTCAGTGATGGTTTGGTGGGGCGTGTGTTATCAAGGAGTCACAATATTACATTTTGCAAAAAAAGAATGAAAACTTCAAAGAGTATCGAGATGCAGCCTTGGACCATCGCTTCGGGCTTTTATGAATATTGTCTAGACCAGACCTCAACCCTTGACTTTAAATTATGGACAGTTTAAGAGGACATGGCCTGCTCTAAACGACACGGCGACATTTAGTCTCTTAAAAAATCTTTGGAGCAAGCAGTGGCGAAATTTCCCTTAGAAACACGATTGGTAGCCAAACAGATTAAATGCCTTTATAAAAGCCAAAGGTGGCCATTTTGAATAGATTTTTTATTTCGCCGAGGCCAATAAATTAGTAAGTATACATTTTAATAATATTACATTACTTCATTAAAAAATGCACTTACACTTATACTTTCATTTGTAACAGATCTTATAGCCGGCCTAGGTAGCTCAATATGCGTCCGTTTTGATAAGGTGTTGTGTAATGTTAAATAAAGTTCTATAAGGCGTTCAGTATAAATATTATTGTTATTTTATTAGTATGCTAGAGTAGACATTGTAACGTTGAAGTAGCCTCTTATGGAGAACGGTAGACGCCGATGAAGAGCTCGGTCTTGACATCGAGCAGCGCGTAGAGGAAAGGACGATCGGCGTAGAAGCGCAGCGGCGGAGGCCTCGCGCACCGCATCATCAACACCATGCCTGCACGCACATACACTCAGCTCACATCTATAGCTCTTCGCGTGATGAAGGACGGTTTTCAGGGACAGGGACGGTCACAATTAGCGGCAGTCCATGGGTCAACAAGCACCAAAGCGCAGGCCGGTTCACATTCACCGTCTGGGACATCGCTGCCAAGCGCCGCTTGCGCACCGCCCCCGCTAACCGACGGCAATCCAACAACATTTATAGTAACAAACACTCTACAAACATTTTCCAAGCCCAAAACCCAAAGCAGCGTCAGAAAATCATAAACAACGTAAACTCTATATAGACAGAAAGAAAAATGTATTCTTTACGCATCGTTAACTATATACAATTTTTATGTTTAAGTATAAATTTGTGTCGCGGTGCGATTAAAAGGTGACCACTTAGACTAACATGGGATTAATATAATAATCCCAATGCTCATTTTCAGTGGACACCTTTACACGTATGTCGACGACTCGATGTTTATAGAGGTACCTAATAAACAACTCATTTTATTGTGTTCTTATTTACAGTATTTGAACTTAAGCATCACTGGTCCCTATTAAGAAAATTGATAAATACCTAATAATCCCCAAATCTAAACCACGTTAACACGTTCACTGCTAAGAACACGCATCGAATTTTCTCTACCAAATCATTGTCTTTTACAAAACATGCACTGTAGGCACCATTGATAACTTTAGTATTGTACTTCAGCACACTATATTCGTTAAAGCCGTTAAAATTTCGTTTTATTTCAGCACCCCGGATTTGTATGAAGATATTAAGTCAGCAGTGAAAGTGTTAAGTGTAAAACTTTACTTAATCCACATGGCCCAAATTTTACTCATCAGGTTTTATACTTTTTATCACAGAAACACCACTCTTTTGAACAGTTGTGTTTTGCAGATTGGAATTTCTCAATAGGGACTAGTTATGAATAGAATATGTTGCATTTATACAGAGATTTTAATATGAGCACCACATTTAAAGTTTAAAGGTCATGAGCAACGGGGAATGATACCGTATAGACAATCCTAGGTCAACGTTCTTACCTAGGCTTAACCTAAGGTAAACACGTGGTAGATAATTACAATAAACAATCGTAGGAAATCTTTTAATGTAGCGTACACATGGTGCCAACAAACGAAGTAAAAAGAATGTTTTGATAAAACGTAATCCAAACAGTCAAGTAATTTTGGCGTTTTAGAGATTTGTTTTTAAATTCAATGTCGAAATAGAATTTACATTGTATATAAGCAGGTCAAGTAATATGCAAGCAAATATTGAAGCTACATATAATGAAGATAACACAATAAGAAAATTAATAAGGAAATAAACGGTTTCAAAATATATATTTTAAAAAAAATCACAGATCAATATTTAAGCCATGCAATACATTATACACGCCCTAATAATGTAGCAAGCGCTTTTCTATTGTATACTAAGTACACATGCCAAAAGTGATTTTTCTTTGGCAAAGAGTCTTGTTTTAATTTCCGAGATTTAGAGGGAGGGAAAAAGGAAGATATGTTAGGAATTTAATTGTCATTAAAATATTATATTGAAATCTCAAATAACGGATTGTAAACAAAAATTTCAAGTGTTTTTTTAACAATATTAGAAATTATTAATTAAATTTTGTTTTTGAATTTAGAAAAGACAATTTATGAAATTATTTTTATTTTACATTTTATGAAAAACAGTATATTAAGTGACGAGTGGCCAATTAAAATGCCACATGCCTTTGGCACATTGCTAGGTTGTCGAGAAAAAAATTCAGCTAAATGTATCCAGAAGAGAATGAGGCACTTTTGTCCTGTATACCCAGACCGAATCTATCATCTTGCAGTGACAATAAAACATTTACAATAAAACAAGAACCCCAGACAACGCCTTTCATCAGCCTCTAAATGTTGTCTCTGTTTAAAAAAAAAACATTATTTCGCTAAGGTAATAAAGACAAGAGAGATGCAGACGATTTAGAGGATAAGACGGTAACATTGAATATCCAGATCAGGATTATGTACTGTATTATAAAGAAACAACCATGAAATAATAAATAATATATTTTCGATATAAAAAATCTAACAATTGACAAAATAATTGCACGTTGTTTTACGACTTAAACTATTTAATAACTTCTTAGTCTTCATGGAATAGTTAAGCTTAAAATTATCCTATTTTCATACAATAGGAAATATTCTTTGGAGTAAAGGTGAGTTATTATTTTCTACTAACGATGAGGTAGATATTGTAAATGTAACAAGTTTTTTTATCTTTAAACTGTTGAGAGATTTAGGCATTAGCTCTATGGGCTTGAAATAGAATATTAAAAACTTGTGATAAATATCCATTTATAAAAATTAAACAAAGCGCCTCTACCCAATAATGTTATCCATCAGTACTTCAATAATGTTATGCTCTTTGAGAAAAAAACTTAGTTTCCGCGGTATGTCGCTGAAAAATATATAGTATTATCTGCTACTACAGCAGAGAGGAATGGCCGATCGGCAACGAATCTTCTTACTGGCTCCACATCTATCATAGCTGAGCACAGCATGAATGACATCCCTGAAACACAAGCGCTTCCAACAATGTCCAGTTTGAAAATTGGAATCCCATATTGTCAAAATATTCTCAAAAAGAGTAAAATTATATACGGCAATGACCTTTAAATATACTGTGTTATGAGACAAATACTTTTGCGCAACATATTTACCGTAAAACTCTTTACCGAATTATGGACAATGTGAACAGTTCCATCAAGGAAATTATAAATTAAGCGCTCGAAGCGGCTTATAATGCGATATAGCTTGAATAAAAGATTTGTGGCATACATTAACAAAACATTCTCGGAAGCAGCAAAGTCATATTTGGGAATAGAAACGCAATATTCTGTGTTTAATACATATGAGATACAAATTTTTCGTAGAATTATTCAAAAATTTATTGAACTCGTAGTCAATTCTAACAGTAATTATAAATAAATAGCTTAAAGCGGCTTATAATTCAAAGTATCATTAATAGAAGAGTATGATAAAAGTTTTTAAAGAACTCTTACATTTTATTTTACGTAAGAAAACCGAACAACTATTGCAATTCGTGAAATTTAATGAATAAATAATAGATTGCTAAATTATTCGCAAATTTTTTTAAATGCGAGTTTATTGCCCTTACAGACCAAAGAAATCACAACATTCAATGACATAATAGTTCAAGCAAGCGCAAAACTGCAAAAAGATGACCTTATATAAAAGACCGAAATAGACAAAGACTTATAAATAACATATGGCACAATAATTATAATAATTCTGCCTAATCCGCAAATGTTGTTTCTTTATCAATTTACAAATCATACGAGCTAAAGAATAACACTAACGCACATTAAAATTATTTAGGAACCTAAAAAGAGGCAACTAAGGATTTGTTGTTTTTTTTTTTTTATTGAAGAAGTAAATGTTAGAACCTAATATAATGATTAATCTTCACCAAATGTCATGACATTGTAACCAGAAGACATATTAGGAGAGAATAATCGTGATGTCTGAATAAAATTTGAAAGTTTCCTGTTTTCAGAAGCTCGGAAGATACCCGTAAAGATTTGAGTTCCGGCGACGTACACCATATACTGGAAAGGGAGTTTCGCCGAAAAGCCTATACCTGGAGGCTTCTTTCTTCTCTTTTGCATACAACCGGCTGCATAGATACAAACAATTCACAAGTAAGTTTTATTTCAACCCTTGATATTCAAATAAACATGCATCTCCATGCCGTGACCAAAAGAGTTTACGATACAGTAACGTGTTCCTGATGTAATGCCTCTGAATTCTGAGCTACAAAAAATCACCTGTACAAATCCAAATGATTGTGAAGAAGGTTTTATTGAAGTATTTGATACAAGAACGGAAGTCATGGGGATAACCGAAACGTTTAAAGATGAATGAGGTGCTGATAACGAAGCCCAATAGTTAGAAGAGAAGATTTATGACCTTTGACAAGATCTTCACACGTGAGACTATTTAAATTTTTACGACATACCAAACTATTGGAAAAGACGATTAGCCAAAAGTCATACAATAAAGAACTTTTTGATACTCTTCAAGATAAAACCGGATATATAGATCTAAACGATTTGGAAATAACTTTTACACAAGTATTTGATGATCAAATAAACATGCAACCGTCAATAGCGTAACCAATACTTTTTACTAATAAATAATTCTTAATAATAAGAAGCTCTGTAATTTCTATTTTAAAAACAACGGTGACTAGAATTAAGAACTACATAGAGAAATTGGGACATTATCCAAAAAGCCTATAATATACACAACATTTTGTCTTTGAATGATATAGAAAAAAATTATATAGAATAGAATTAATTAATAGATTAGTGTCAATTACCCAAAGCCAAATGTCAACAATTTTGACTTTAAACGCGAAACAGTTGGAAAGATCATTATGAAGTATTATTTATCATTCCATAGCCATGCAAGAATTTAGCAACAACAGAACAGTCAGGACAAAAAACATACCTGTGGCAGCCGCTGCTTCTGCACCTTCTTCATTGACTTCAATAAAAGCCTTTTGTACAGCTTTCGATACAAAAAGAGGTTCAGGTTTATTTAGCACTTTGGTTAGACCTGAATCATGACTGTTAAATATAGATTTAATTCCGAGCTGGAATGACAAATTTTAATATCGTTTAGTTTACATTAAATAAATTATTGTTTTCTAACAGCCTTAAGACTGCAAGACAGAAGCGACGACTAATATTAAAGACAGGTATTATATATTCATAAGGACATTTACAGGAAACGGTAGGTTTGTATGTAAATTGTCTTTTACCAGAACCGAAAGTTACCATCGTAAACTGTACCTTACCCATCACCATCACTTATCAATCTTAGCTTACCTGATTTTATGACATAGTTCAATATGTCAGCCAAGTGTTAGTAAGTGAGCAGTAACAGTAAAATAAAATATAATTATTCCCGATCATATGCAAAAATATCCATATTTTGAGCATTAAACTGTATAATTTATCATATTTTGTCATTGTCACATGTATAAGCTACGTAGCCTATTTTTCTATTCGCGTATTTTATTTCCACAACATAAATATGCCATAAATTGTTACGAATATATAAAATTTGCATTATTTCAATGATATATATAGATTATGAGTAACACAATCGATACTAGGTAATTATCGAAATCCAATACATGGCAGGGTATCTTATCTAAAAAATGTAATGATTTCACAGTCGTTTACTCATAATAATTGCACGTCTATACGAATGTTTTTTTTTTTATATTACTACAAATATGGGGTTAAAAATAGCACCAACGACTTCGTTTGTCATATTGTACTTTGGTTTATAAAAGTTGTTGTTTCATTTTTGACCGACAACTGCGAATTTAAAAACCATAATACAAAATTTATGATATACTTAGGATTTACATATTATTACTTAATATGGACTTAGTCAGCCTTACTACTAAGTCAGTTGAACAAGTCAGAGTCGAGTCCTAAATTGTATGCAATTGGTATATGAAAAAGTGAAAAGCTCATCAACGCGAGGTCAGTTATAAGAAACACAACTAATATATATAATTGTGTATAAATTATTGTCAATATTGTATTATTAGCAATGTTATGTTAACCTAGCTGTCCCGAAGCGAGAGATTTGAAATCTTCCATGAGTTTTAATTTAATAACATTAGAAGTGTCACTTTCAACAACATTTTTGTAATCATACGCTTATAAAGAAATCTTATCGGGTTTTTGTTAATTTTTCATTGTGGAAACTGTTATTTTCGATTATAAAAACCCAATAGTTGATATGCAACATCTACCTTTCTATTATTAGCATGTTTCGGTTCAATCTGCTAATGACGTATTATTGCTCTCACTCTAACAAACGTGGTACCGCCGTAAGGAAAGAGTGAGACAAATGTACGACACTGTTTCAGTTTTCGCCTATTTGTACGGCCGCGTATGTTGCTCAGTCCCCTTATGGAAACACAACGGTATGTAGATTATGTACCAAGGACTGTTTCAGATTTTCTTGCAAATGAACTGGGGTCTTTTAATACCCCCGTTCGGATCCCAAGTAATGATTTTTATATTTAGGGACAGAACGATTAAATAATAAATTAGGATATAGTAGTGACGAACATATACATAATGAAACTAAACATAAAAGAAAAGACAGCAACATGGGCAAAGAGAAAACAAAAGCATACAATAAGGATATCACGTTGTAGTGATCACTTCGAGGCAACCCCTTATAAATAAATTAACCCCTTATTCTTATTGAATGCCTACAGCGAGTCCAAACATTTCTCTTCAAATACACCTCTTAAGACAACAAAATATTACAATAAGTAAGATACTAAATTAAAATTACCTTTGGCAATAACTCTCCAAGGTCAATTTCAGTTTCAATTTTGAATTTCGGTATGGTAACTTGAACCTTGACTTGGTGCATTTTGTCCAATTCGGACATCAAATCGTACCCATCGGCCAACTTCTTGACCACTGCATCTAGTCCAGAGATTTCGTTTGGTAACAAGATGAGCATGCTGGCTTCTTCACCGACATATGGCATGCGTAGCAACTGGAATGAGGAATAAAACACCTATATTTCGTTTTTTCTTCATTCGTTAAAGATAAAATCAAATAGGCTCTTGCTTAAGAAATAATAACATAAATACAAGTGTGTGCGTGTCCGTGCGTGTATGTGTTGGAAGCAAAAAATGCGTTCTGGTACGAGGCTTTGTAAAAACCACAAGAGACAAACTACCACTTATTCGGTTAGCGCGCTTCTATCTTAAACTGTATCATCCCTTACCATGATGTTAGTGTTGGTCAGGACATTCATGAAGTCCGGGTAATCTGCTTCAGTAAACTATATAGGGCGTGAGCGAGAAGATATGAGGTGTTGACACGCATTGAATTGATATAACAAGATTTAAACCTCATACAATATTTGTAAATAATATGAAAACTTAACTCTCTGACTTAAAACACATTTGAAAATAACGGTATGATTCTCTTTTATTAACTGACTTCAAAAAAAGGAGGAGGTTATCAATTCGTCTGTATTTTTTTATGTCTGTTACTATGAGGTAAGGTTTATCTCCCAACGGGATGGACCGATCTTTGTGATTTTTTTTAAATGATAGGTCGTCATAGGGTCCCATTTTTTTTAAATCAGTTCTGATGATGGCATCCATGACAAAACCGGATAAGTTTTAAATTTGCGTAAGCATGTGCACGACATGCATGTGTGTTGTTTTGTGACAGTTTGGTAAGGTTCCGATGATGGAATCCATGACAAAGTGACGGAACTCTTCAATTCTTAGGAGCAAATCAACGATACTCGGCAGAATCTTCTATAAGCTATCCAGATATTTGAGTTGCACACCGTAACATCGGTATGGTCAAGTGCTAGTTGTAGTTAAATATGAAGATCAATGGAACTCCTTAACGGCTTACAGTAAGAGTGTGATTTTTGGCAAAATCTATAACTGTCTGTAATCAAATGCCAATGACCTTACGTTTGTTGCTGCATTGCAATATTTGAAAGGTGAATTATGTGTGAAGCGGTGGTATAAGGTTGCGGGTTCCATCCCGGGTGTGGCGATATTAATGTAAATTTAACTTTGCAAAGTTATTTCAATAAAACGGTGTTATCTCATATGAGAAACGCATTTTAGGTGTACACATATTGAGACAAATTTGTTAGCTTACTTCAGATTCAGTAAAAATCAAAATATAAATATAAATTTTAACAAAAAAAGAACCGCCTTCAAAACAAATTTACAAACACATTAATATGCTCTAAAAAGTAAGAAATAATTGTGTATTATTTTATAGTGTTCTTCGTATTGTTATATTCGGAGTCGGTGTCAGCCAAGGAAGATGTTCCAGCATATTAATGTGTTTGTAAGTTTGTTTTGAAGGCGGTTCTTTTTTTGTTAAAATTTCTATTTATTTACAATTATTACAAAAAAATGTCTAAAATTTAAACTAAAACAAGACGTTCCTACAATATGCTTCGCTCCATTTATCGTAGGACCTTGTGCTGGGCTCAGTGAAAATAAACTCTGGCTATTCTTACAAACTCATCTTCAAATCACGTCAAACTCACTACATCATGTGAGATTACAGTCAAGCGCTAACTTTTCATCTATATAAAAAAGACTGCCCAAATTAATAGCATTCGTTCTTAGAATTTAACTTTCCTACAATAAATTATACACTAAATCAAAATTGTGACAAATAATGGCGGTTTATTTATATCAGCAATAAGTCATTATTATATTACGTGTCAGACTGGGCGATAGTTATCGGGCCAGCAATTATCAGGTACATGTGCGACACTTACAGAATACTTATCGATCCGTTGTCATACTAGATTTCACCTGTTGCAATAAACGTTCACTAACATGACTACGTACAGCGACTACTGCCTAATAAAATACAATAGAATCGTTTTGAAGTGAAACTTCTTTAGGCGCATGAGGATCAAAATTTTTACTAATGAAACGCATGATTAGGGTCTCAAATGTGCAGAGTTTTTTGTGCTAACTCATTTGAAGGTAGTTTTAATATTTGCAAATAAAATGTGGCATTTTAATTTGCCACTTATCATTTTCATAAAATAAAAATATTTCATAAATTCTTCTTTCTAAATATTAAATAATAAAAAAAAGAAATTTAATTAATAATTTCTTTATAATATTGACAAAAAAACACGTGAAATTTTTACGTACAATTCGTCAATTGAGATTTTTATAAATTATTTGTTTAAATTTACGACACTTTGTAATGGCAATTAAATTCCTAACATATCTTCCTTCTCCCTCCCTCTAAAACTCGGAAATATAAAGTTTTAAATTTTTATAAATATAAACTTTAGTAGAAGTATCACTTTAATTTTTGTTTTTTATTGCTTTATACACATAAGCGTTTGCGATCTCGCTTTATGCTAAGCGATGATACAGTCTAATAAAAAATTATATAAGTGTACCTAGATTTTTTCATATATTGACTTTATTTTTACATTATTATTGTAAGTTTTCCTTTTTTATCGCACAACCTACTTTCAACAGTTTCCAAAATTCTAGCGTTAGACACTAAGACCGCCCTTACAAGATGTTGCTTTTTAGCTATAATGAAACATATCCTTTTATTGATTTATATGTGCAACAAAAATTTATCTATGTGTATATCTACTTATTTTCTTTTCCCTTAGAAGACTGCAAGCTTTTCAATAGCCATGATATACAACTACGACTGAAACCTTCCACCAATAGGCCTAGACATATTAGAAAATTGCGCTACCAGGAATTGACTCAGTGACCTCTGATAGCGACCCGACAATGTGCCAGCGAGGTCGTCAATATGTAAGTTTGAGTAATTTCTCAAAAATGCATACTAAGGAATATGATTTCAATTTCTGTTTAACGATTCCTTAACACTTTTCATGCGAACTATGAATCATTTTCCTGATCCAAACTTAAAGTGAATCTTTTAACGTAAACAAATTCCCCATGGTAACAATTATTTGGTAAATACTTGATCACGATAAAACTAATATTGGCTTTATTTTTTGTGTAATATTTCTAAACTAAAGCTCGCTAAATAAAATAGGCGAATTATAGTTCAAACTAAGATACTCTAACCCTCATCGTTATTAAAAGAAACTGATGTTTTGGACAGTTTCACCTTTGCTTTAAATGCCATTGAAGTATCTACGAAGTTCCAATCTTTGAGTCATTCCAACATTATAAAATATATAAGTCATCGCAGGCGCCGAATCTAAAGTATTAATAATTGTTATAAAAAAACCTCATCGGAATTAATATGTTGAGTCTTTGTTACAGATAATTACAAGCGCCTGATAACGATTACAGACACAATTCTGATAAACCGAAACAAATGCAACACCTGTTTGCTTTTGAAATGTGTTTACCGAAAATCTATACGAAGCATTCCAGACTGTTCAATATGTTTGTTATTAGTCAATTTCTAAAACTGAATCTTATATCTATGCACAAAATTTTTAAATGTAAGTCGTAGGTATTAGAGTTCAAATTGAAATGAGACAGGCAAGAAGGTTAAAAATAAAAATATTCACGCGAATGAAAAATTAACAGAGGTTATTTTCGCGGAAAGATATATGAATCGAAAACAAATAGTTATCTATGATTCATGTCAGCTTTATAATTCGAACTATTGAAAATTTTTCGAATTATTCGGGAACTTTCGAATTACTCGATTAGAGTTCCGAAACGAATATCTATATTCAGTTCGAAACAAATGACTCGTAAGTTCACATAGACGAATTGATCATCTCCCCCTTTTATGAAGTCGGTTAAAAATAAATTGTTGTTTTTTAATTTTATTTATGAATTATTAATATTTGTGTAAGTTTAAAGAAAGAGTACATGATGAGAAAATATAGAAAAAAAATGCTTAGAACGTAGAAAAAATAACAATTTCGCCTTCCCGAACAAACTATTCCAACCTGTCAAACAATTGATGACTGCCGTCGTTCAGAAATCAATTGAAATTTAAAGTGAAATTGTTTTTTCATCTTTATTATTTTGAATGTCAAACGATTGATAAAACAAATTAAATTTAAAGGAATACTTTTTTTTTATTTCTTTCGGTTATTTGACATTGACAACCAACAATTTCTGATAGCAACTGTAATATTTGACGGACTTGTGCGGGAATATGCGATTTTTTTCTTTTTCTTATTAAATTTTGACCACATTCTTTACTAAAGTTGAAACATATCATTCAGGTTTTTATTTATTGATTCTGAGGAGGTACGAAGTTTGATCAGCTAGTAATATATAAAAACAGTGTTTATTATCGCACTCCTTCGAAACGGCTAGGCGGATTTTTATGAAATTGTTGTAGGTTTGAGCATATATAGAAGAGTATTTTTCATTCAACTACACCCATCCCTATTTTTTTTTTAAATTTTGGTAGGAAAATTTTGAGTCCGACGTAGGTGTTGATGTGAGAAATATGATGTTGAGCCACAATAAGTTGAAAATAAACCTCTACATATACAAAACTTACCTGTACACCCAATTCTTGACTTTCCCCATACCAATAATCATCCTCTCTATACATCATAGGAACATTGACAGTGGTTTCTTCATTGATATAGAAAGGCTGCTCATTTGTGAAATCTGGGTTAAATTGTTTACTCCATTGTCCCTAAAATAAAACAAGAACAGATGAAATAAAGCTGTTGTAGTTTTCAAATATAAAATTGGAAAAGTATAACAGTAACAGTAGTAGTACACCAATATTGTATGGTAGAATGTGAAAGGAAAAAAAATAATTTCAAGATCAATTTCATGTACTGACATTCTTGCAAATAAATATATAATATAAAAAAATAAGGCAATAAATATGACCTATATTTGTCATAGTTTAGTGATTCAAGGATAATATTTTATTACTGTACCACCTTTTGTACAAAAATTAGATGTTTTTAAACACCATGTGAGTTGGCTCTATTTATGTGGGGACTAACAATTTTTATATGTATATGAAATAGAATTTTTTTTGTGCCTATGTCAATTAAACATCACTTGAAAGTACATAGGGTAGTCAGGCTGCCTAATGTGGCATCATGGCAGAATTTCCATGAGGTGATTAAAAGATTGTAAAACATATGATGAGACTATAAGGGAGTTTAAAGATTTAGATCATCCCGTGATCTCAACCACCCATCTCTCTCAACAAAGCTAAAGTGGTATCTCAAAAAAGATGGAGTGTGGAGGTTATAAAGTATAAATACATGGAAATTTCTAAGTGCACAGATTGGTAACTACTTCAGGCGAGCATGATATTAAGACATATCTTCGAATTTTCACAAACCAATAAATGTAATACATAAGTTTAGTAGTTGTTCAAGTTTAAAGCATAGTTACAGATAAGTCCAAGTTGCAAGCATAATATTTTCAAGTTAAGATAAGTATTTTCAAGTTTATCACAGCAAAGTACATTGCTATTTAGCCCAATCTTAAAAAAAGGACAAAACAATATAGCAAACCTCATTAGTTTATTATGATTTAGTTGATTACCTTAAAGTAGAGCGCATTAACTAACACAAGTCTTGTGTCTTGGTTCAGAGAATCTGATGACAGAAGATCCTTGATTTTCTCATTTGTTTTACTTTCTACCTATAAAACAATCATCAAAATTTATTAATAAATAGTGCAATCTGTTATGCTTTATTTATTATACATACCATGTACCATTATTTAAAGGTAAGATCATAATCTGCATATTTTCTTGAACAGAAATTTTATAGTTACCCATTTGTTAATAAGTTCTGCAGCTGAAGCTCCATCATCAAAGTTTACTTTCTCAAGACCTGCATCAAATACCTTGAGAGCATCCTGCTTCAACTGCTCATTCAAATCATAATCACCATCCTTGATGTAAACTTTATTAGCAACATTTAGTGTAACACCTTTAACTGCTCTAAGTTTTTGAGACACAGAGCTAAATGAAGATCGAATCTAGAATAACAAATAAATAATATTCCAAATTTCCTTTAATTTTTACATAGTTATCTGTATACCAATTGATTTGTATTTAATGAAAATACTCACTGCATCATCATTAGGTATACCAAGTCCGGCCAGCAATTCAGAATGAGCATCGCCCTCAGTTCCTAAAGCAACAAGGGCCAAAACAAATTCCGCAGACAATGGAGAGGATACAACATTTTTGGTCTTATCCAATTCCTACAAAAATAATAAATAGAAATACTTTATTGCACACACATCTTAGCTGAAACTTATATTAGAAAAAGATTATAATATACTGGAAGCAATCACTGCCATGGCAACCCTTCCTTAAAACTAGATAATACAAATGCCCCAAATCCAAGATAAAATAAGATATATTAAAATTGTACTGAACATTAATCAAAAACATATAAAAATAGACAGAAACATGCTTTAATATAATTATCAATTGTACATTGGAAGTAATGTAGAAAAAATTGTATTTGACAATTCAAAAGTACTGTAAATTTGTTGTATAACTAAATTTGATTTGATATATATATAATTATTAAATGAAATATAACTATGTGAACATTTCTACTATTATATTATAGATTTATTTCTATAGTAAATAATTATACTCAACTTACATTACAAAATCTCGCGGAAAACTTCGCGATTGAAGCGGAGAGAGATTTTGCATCCATATTTGAGTTCACCGATTGTAATACCACAAAGAGAACTAGAAAAATACAAATTATTTAATTTCTACGAATAGCGATATTAAAACGCGTATCGAAGGCGTGTTTCAGTAGGCACTTAGTAAGCACGAATGATGTCATATTGCGCGACTACGGCTCTTTTATAGAATTACACCAAATACCGGCACGTTTCGTAGCCCGGCAAATTGTAAAGTATTACTCAGCCTCAGTTTTGCCAACAAGAAACTATAAGTAAACGAAAAAATATAATTACTAAAGGTTAAAGAAGTAAGGATCCACATCGATGAATTAATAGAAAATGTTTTCTGTTATCAGATTCTATCAATAACGATAAAATGATTATTTGTATGATTCGCCAATTTTAAGTGTTTTCTATGCAATCAAATTTTTACACATAAAACGATATAGTATTGCTGTTTTAGATTTTTCACTGAATGTAACTGATAACTTGTCTATATTTTCATTGTTAAGGATTTATAAAAGTCGTATTTACATTTCTATCAATCGTGGTTACCATAGACTAGACTACTGATAGGTTTAGGTAGAAGATAGATAGAACACATGATATCGTATATTAGTCCCGTACAAAACGTCAAAATGTAAGAGTGCCTCAAATTTATATTTTGTACGACTTCAAATTTTATGTCCTGGTATTATGCTTATACAGTTAACAGTAACTATATTATACAGTTTAGGGTGTAAAGTAAGTAAACCTCATATAATTAAACCTCATATAATTATGTGTATATAACAATATAAAACACACTGAAAATTACCAGAGCATTAAAATTGCAATTACATTAACAGGCACATTATAAAATAATAACGTTTTCTAAAAATGTATCTTAAATCAAGATTTGAAAGATTATTTTTCTATCTACAACTTTTTGAAATAATCGCTAAAATTTAAACTAAAATACGCCTCACCACATTTAAAGTGGGGCCTTGTACTGGCTTAGTGCAAAAAAGAGGCAACTCTTACAAACTCATTTTCAAATCATGTCATACTCAACACTACGCCAAATCAGTAATGACACACCGTAATCATTTGTGACTATAATTTAAATGTAAAACTGAAGTTGATTTTTGTTTGCCATACGCATTACAGAATAAATAAATACAAGAGTTAAATCAAAAACATCTACTATTTTACGTGTTAGGGTATATACCATAACTAAGGTATACATAGTTACATATACAAGGTTTCATATACATAAAGAGGTTTTATATATATGAAACCTCTTTATGTATTATATAATAAATGTTTTTTTTGTAGGCCTCTAATTCCAGGATTATCTTAAAGAGATCGCTAATTAGCAATTAGACCGCCGGATTAAATGGTAAAAGTTGATTTCATGATGTGAAACATCTTTCTAGTAATTTTGGCCCTTCGCCATATTTCTCGCCGCATATACCAAGTATCCGAATATACGACGTTTTGTTTACAACGTTAACCTAACGAAACCTATTTATTTCAATTACGAAAAAAAATGTGTGTGTGTACTTATGTACACGCGTTAAAAGTTATACTTGGCGTAACTATATAAAAATCTTTTCAAAAAATTAAAATGTTGACTATAGCTACTTTCAGGGTGTCGGTTTTTTGTGACGGTATGCGCGTCATAAAAATTTACTCTCATCATTTTTCCCTAACGCGCCAAAAGGAGTATAACTTAAAAAATCGATGTTTTATAGTTTTTTCTTTGATGATTATTGGTTTTAAAAGTAAACGAGCCAAGTGCCTATTAAATTAAAACAATAAATGTGATCAGGAGAACTTTTAACATTTTATTATTTTTACTCTGTATGTCAACGTCCACTTAAGACAGACTGCGAGAGATTTTCTTATCTTAAAAATGGCGTGAAATTTATCACTTTAATATGAATAATATAGCCTTTCATTCATAGAAAATATTTATATACTGGTTACTTCCAACTTTGCTTTTAGTTGCTCTATAGCATGACAACTATATGCTTTTATAGACAAACCTTTTAATGTTAAGTTTAAGTTTTATAACTCACAGAAAACATTCTAGAGATGTTATATAATAAAATCAAAAGCTTTATAAAACGAAAATAATTGAAGAATCAGTATGTGTATCAGTATGAAAACGACAAAAACGTATGAAAACGATGTTCAACTACGGTTGTTGTGGGTTTCTTTTCAAAAGCGGGCACGAAGGCACTCTAGTAACTTTACATTTTAATTCCTTCTGTAATATTATCAGATACATTGGAAATAATATATCACAAAATGACTATGTGACGATTCATTAGACCTGTGAAAGCTTACTTGACTTTTGATTACCCCAATATTAATAGGTAGAGCACTCAGCCTGCAACTTTTGATCAAGTTATAATGAGAGGAGGTTTTGATGTAAATTTTAAGGATTGACGTAGTGTCGCCAAGATCTAATGAAAAATAGTAGTCTCAGAAGGAGTGAAATCTTTATTTTTTTATGAGACATTTTAAACATTTATTGCGGCCTTTCAGATTAAATGTTAACTTAAATTTGTCAACCGCGATTCCAACTACAGTAATTTTTCGATTACTATTTTTTGATACCAATTGGATAAATGCTAAGACTTATTGTAAGTCTTAATTTTAAACGAATGCTGGCTGATTTCAATCTTGACAAGATTGCTAACCATATTAGAAGAACAAAAAGAAAATAATCGCTGTTTCTACACTAACAGTATACAGGCGTTTACCAGACGTCAAACCACATATTTTAAATCATGTGTCAAAAACAGTAGCTATAATGTAAATTTTTTGTTATAAAAAATAAAAAAAAGACTACAAAATATGATCAAAAGTGCAACAAGAACACACGGTTTAGTTAAAAAAGGATGTAGATTATATAGTTTATGCTGTCCACCTCGCCGGCCACCTTGCTCCTGTGAGTGCCCACCGGTAGTTCCCGGGGCGCCCTGCCAGATCCAGCCTCCTGCAACATGCCGCCCGTCTAAAATACCACCGAATCCATGCGTTCCACGATTCCCTCGAGTCACAAAAAGATATAAGTATCTCGCTCTTTTTGTATGTTTGCCGCTAATTTTCTTTCAAACATTCTTAGTTAGCGGATGTACGAGACCTGCAAAAACAGAATGTCGAGACTACGAATATATGCGCAGACGCACAAAAAGGTTTCCTTGGGGAGACGGTCAGAAAACCTTCTTTCACAATGACCGCGTGAATCATCTACCGGGTGAATGCTTACCGCCACCTCTCGACTGCGACTAAACTATAAAACCTGAACTCAAGATTAATGTTGTAAGGGAAAACTATTATAGTAATAAATTTCCAGGTTAATTCCAATGATACCTTTTAGAGACGTCGCGTTAATGGTTACTAGAAAAATATAAATAGAACCCCAAGGGTTTGCAAGGGAAGGATGCGCACGCAATTGGAACGAGAAAGGGCATTCGTTGGCGGCGGCGCGCTAGTGTTGGCCTAGAGGCTTCGATCAATAGTCACGCTGACGTCAAGTGGTGTGGCGCCATTGGCCCGCCCGGCATTATTAAATAAACCTCCGGGGCGAGTGGCGCGCTGATCGTCGCGCCGCACCGCAGCACGCGGCGGGCCCGCGCACCGCTCGCGGCTCGCCGCCCGCCATGGACGACATGCCTGACCTTTCGCACCTCACCCCTGAGGAGCGGGCCATCATCGAGGGTGTCATAATGCGCCAGCGACAAGAGGAGCAGCGAGAGCACGAGATTATGAGGTGTGCCCCGACCCTCCCCGCGTCTCCTCCGCCTCTGCCTCCAATGTCACCCACCCACCCAGCTCGCCATCTTTCTCTAATGCACCATATGTGACAATGTTGTGAATGTGCTTTTATATATTTCAATAACCCATCTAAACTACATCTATTATGGTTAAACCGTTTCTAATAATACAAGTGTTTAGCAATTTCTGCAACGGTTCAATTTATCGATATCGACGTGAATTCAGTGTCACAACTGCGCGTTCATCCAAACGTGATTACGTATGTATAAAAGATGAAATTGATACTGAATATTTGTGTGCATTATAAATTGGACTTTTAGAGTGTTTATATTCCCCAAATTAAAAAGAAAATTTAATTTTTTGTAGTCGACATTAATAAACCATAATATTGCAATATTTGTAATTAGATTATCATAATAAATACAAATATATAAATCATTACAAATATTTCGTCGAAAATTATTCTTGCTAGTAATATTTAAGAATCCCTAAAACTTATATTAAAATTTTACATTGCTTGGCGCAGAACATTTGCACGGAGTACTTAGTTATTGACGTTAAGTAGACGGTTCGCTTGCGGGAGTGTGGATGCAGTAAGATATTTTAGTGACCTACTTTTAGACCTGCATAACAGTGTACTAAAGCAAACTTTGTAACCATTTTATATTCACATTCTCAGATCTCTTAAACCAGATTATTAAATTACTTTGTGCATCCCATGTATAAATTAAATTTATTACTTAAAAAGTTTTTATATTTATATACGCTATTAAAATATGAAACAGGAATAACTATTTGTAATACAAATTTAGTACAAAAAAATGTTCATACTTGCAGAAAAGTTGAATAGTTCCGCTGAAAAGGATTTAAATATTATTTCTTCTTGTTCTTTTAAACATCTTTTATAGAATCAATGATTGGGGCACACGTATCCCGGAATTTCTCTGTAGCTACGTTTCCTCACGATGTTTACAACGAAAAGAACAAGACTGAATTTTAAGTACACATAATGCACGTCAAATTTTTGTTACGAAAACTTGGTGCCCACCCAAAAATCGATCGCGCGACTGCTAAAAAGTATCTATGAGACTTAACCATTAAGCTATCATGGTTCGTTAAGAACTGTCATCTGTATTCATAACAATTTTATGGCTTGAACAATTATAATATAAAATTTCTTAGGCTTCTCGTGCATTTTAAATATTAATTGGTTTTAATGGAGGATCATTTCAGCGTTATCACTTTTTGATATACTATGCAAAGTTACAATTAATACAATATTTTAACTTAACTTTTCAATTTATATAAAAAAACGCATAAATACGGTTTAATTTTCGAAATAAATTCATGCCTTATTAATTTCTTTGAAGTTACTATACACAGTAAATTTAAAACTAATCACCTTGTGTTAAATGTATTTTTATACAATTAAATAAATATTTCTACTGCAAATCCCAGGGTTGTCTAAAAGATATTATTGGTAAGCGTTAAGACCGCCCAATTTCACAATAAAAGTAGCTAATTCTATATAATTATATGTGCGTGATGTTCAATAAAATATATCTATAACAATCTTTGCATAATCCACAACGTCTCAACACATTACATTGAAGTTTTTGTAAGTTACTTTCGAAACACTTCTGAACGCAATGATTGGTACTAATTTGGGGCTCTCTTATATATACTTATAAAAATTTGTATTTAATTCATTCATATGTTTAGAAGGAGCTTAATGTTTAACAAGAATTGACTGTCTCTTTCTGTCTGATTGTCTCTGAGCTCATTGGAGTAAATTTTAAGAAGAAGAATAGAAGTTTACCTAGTATCGAGTGAATCTGGATTCCATAGACATTTACAGAATCGATGGAATGGTGCGTTGCCGGTTAAAAAGATTATGATGTTTTTCAAGTCTTTTCCAATTAGTAAAATATATATAAAATTTCTTTTCTAGCATAAAGTTCGGATACAAAGGATCGCATAATTGTAGGGCACATTATATATTGGATAAATTAATGAGACAAAAATGAAATATTATAGCTTGGGTTGCGCTCACTCAGACAAAGAGACGTTTTCTGTGAGGACTTGATATATTTCTTTTCAAACTAGCCCAATTACGGCCTACAATCAATGATTGGATAAAGCTGGATTCTACCGTTTCAATTTATAAATAATAAATATCCCAAAGGGTTCATTCTCTTTCTAAACTTAAATGTTTATTAATGGTTTAACCTTTTAAAATAGGTCCTACGCTATGAACGTTCACGAACGTAATTATTCCATACCAATATTAAAGGTAAGATAAAGTAAGTAGCAGCCCATTAACGTCCCACTGCTGGGTACAGGCCTCCTCACTCGCATGAGAGAGGGTTTTAAAGCATAGACCCACCACGCTGCTCCACCGGGGATTGGCAGGCATAGTACACAAGTGCATTCTCTATTCCTTCACCATAGTCCGGTGTGACGGGAATCCGACACGACCGGAGAGAGATCAGGCGCAGGACCGACAGCTTAACGTGCTTACCGAGGCACGGGGGTGGATCACACCGCCAACTTCCCAACTTCGGGCAAATATTGAGAAAATCTTAATAGAAAACTCAATATTGATTTTTGAATTGGCCCGAACCTGGTCTCGAACCCAGGACCTCATGTCTGTAGTCGAACATGCTAACCACTAGACCAATGAGTACTAATATTATAAATGAGAAAGTAGCTCTTTCTGTTTGTTACGATGTCAGGACTAAACCAATTAAAATGAATTTTGATGTAGAAATAGATTGAACCTTAGAGAAGGATATGTAAAACTCTTTAAATATGTACACATATGAAATGCTGGATACAATCCGACAATTATAAATTCTTAAGATTGGGTATATTTTTAACCCTATGCCTAAGAAAAAATACACATGTCCAAATAAAATGGATGACAGATTGAAGAGAAACTTCACTGTAACAATACTAAAAACTTTTAAGTTAAATATTTGCGTAAATAGATTCGTTAAACGTAAAATATACTCCGAACACCCTAGTTACTTTTGTAACACCTATTAAACGACGTCCTACATCATAATGGAGACAAGCAAAGAAAATCAGAAGGTATACAGAATTTAGCTTAAAACTTCTTGTACCTATTTGTCGACGTTATATTTTATAAATTTCTAATTTTAAGTTAGAAAGATTATGTGACTGCACCAAGTTACAGACGGAACAACAAACGATCATACGAACAATATTGTCTAACTTATATTAAGTTTTCTATCGGTAAAAACATAATGTAGGCATATTTTTATTAGGGCCGTTTCCAAAATTGCTGAACAATTTTAATGTGATTTTCTCAAAGGTTAAAACGTTGAAATAATTGTGATAATATATACAGTACATAATTGTGTGTTACTTACAAGTTTCTTAAAATAGGTGTAATGATATTTTTATATATTCTTTGTAAATTATCGTATCCTTTGACTTTATAATATATTCTCCTGAAGTCTTATTTTATTCAGAGCACGTTGAAGGCCGAAGCGAAGAGGACTCGATGCTAGCGTTGTGCGGGTACCCACCCACCTCATCTGAAATTCTTGATAACATCGGGATTTCAGTGTCAAGATATTGAGCTTCTTACGACGCAAATTATGTAGTCACTTATACTGTAGTTTCTATAAAACTGGTGGCAATTTTAGTGGTGTTTCCTGCAAATTTATTGGTCATTAGGAACATTTTCATTATTTTCGTTATTTATCGGATCGAATTTTCAATCTAAACAAAATGGTTTCAGTCCGTTTAGGTAGACTTCAGTGACATACACGCGCAAACAAGAATGATATATATATATTCAGATAGTTATTATAAGATATTTGAAAAAAATGTAGCCGAAATAAAAAAATTACTACGGTTGAAACATTTATACTATGAACAATAAGTTAATTAACACAAAAGAGTTCAGCGAAAATTTGACTAAATGACTTATCGCAGTCCCCAGCGAAATAAACAACATATAAATTTGTACAATCACGAAAATGACATACCCTTAGATTTATTTACCAGTATTATTTAATAATTTCATTTTTATTTTATTACATTTTTATTGGAATTGTAATTTAAAATTTATTATTAATTTTTGTTTTTTCTGTGTCTGTTCTTTGTTCTTGTTCTCATTCTGTGTTTGTTTTGTTATTCGTGTAATACTCTATTTAAATTGCAAACAAGTATAACTACCTTTCAATAATAAAAAAAAATATATAACCAGGAAAATCGTAATAGGAAAATAACAATTTTACAGGGGCAAATAAAAACTGAATATCTTGAAAACTATCAAGACTAAAAAAAGGTTCTTTTATGAAAAATAGGGAGTTTTTATTGCACTAGATATTTCCAAAATTTTCTTTATCAGTAAGAAAATTGTGAAAATGTCCATTACTAAATTAAGCTATGGAGAAAATTAACGTAAACTATGTTTTCGACTGTAATCACAAATCGGGAGTGCCGCTCAACTATTTAACCTCGCGACGGACAAAGCTAAATATGGAGAACTGACTGCCAACCTTCGTTAGTCGGAGAGGCACATAAAGAAGAAGAATCCCAAATCGGTGTTGCTATAGTTGTGTTTCATTGTAATATTGGTCCATGTTAAAAATGAATATAATTTCTATTCGTAAAATGACGTAGTAATCGTATTCGATAATATATCAGACTTTAATATTACAAGAAACATAAATTACATGCTTATTCGTTGATCATTTTTTTGGTGTTATAAAAAGAGAAGCAGATAAATTATAAGGTATATATTTGGAAATAGGGTTTCCAGACACTATATTATTATCCCAGTGTACGAGTACATTTCAATATTCACGTTTTACTCGTATATGCGCATATATGGACAACGCGTTAATATCTTTCACGTGTGCTAATCCAAAGGAAAGATGAAATATTACTATTGGCAATAAATATAATTATTGAGTACGTCCTTTTCTTTCAACTGGCTGCTATTGAAATGGATATTGATTTTTTTTTCCGAAGTTACCCGAAGTTGGGAAGTTGGCAGTGTGATCCACCCCTGTGCCTAGGAGAGCATGTTAAGCTTTCGGTCCTGCGCCTGATCTCTCTCCGGTCGTTTCGAATTCCCGTCACATCGGACTATGAGAGTACAGGAATAGAGAGTGCAGTTGTACAATGCCTGCCAATCCGCAGTGGAGCAGCGTGCTAGGTCCGTGCTCTAAAAACCCTCTTTCATATGAGTGAGGAGGCGTTAATAGACTGCTACTAACTACTTTTATATATCATTGGTCTGCATAATAGTAGAAACCCAAACAAATTTAAAATTTGAAACAGTTTTATTGCTGAACCAAAAACTATAATGGTTTCATGTATTGTTTTATAAATATATTATGGGAAAACAGGAGTGTTATGGAGGCGAAGCCGTGATTTTTATTATGAATTAAGATATAAATTATCGTAATGATAGTAGCTAGCATATAACTATGTTTATTGTATGCTATATCCAACTTTCATATACATTTATGTACGGGTGTATGTAGTGTTATTTTTTTATTCTTACAACCTACCTTTATGCTCTTAACTAAGTCTCTGTCCTTAAGATTGTCTGGAAGAAATTGCTTTAAAGGGATAAGTCTGGCTTTTGTCCGTCACTAATTTAGATAATAAAGTACAAAATTAAATAAAAAATCTTGTATGCAATTCACATGTGGTAGAAGTGAAAGCATTTTGGCTACAAGATAATGAGATAAAAGTAAAATTTCAGCAAAAGGATAATTGTAGGTTTTAGTAATGATTTAATTTTAACCTCCTCTATGCCTGGTGAACACGGGTAGAGGCGGTACAAAACAGAGGGCAAAGAGAACCACGATCTTAAGAAACACTGTATAATGCTTCCTACCTCATTCCTATATATAAATAACATATTGTAAATGTAACACGTGTTTTTAATGGCAGGCGTAAGCAAGATGAAGTAGCGGTACTAGAGCAAACAATTCGTACCAGAAACGAAATGCATCGAGCAGCCGGAGTAGAGCTAGCCGCCACATGCCACATCTGTTTGAAAACAAAGTTCGCGGATGGAGTCGGACACTCCTGCCATTACTGCAGAGTCAGGTGTTGCGCCAGATGTGGCGGAAAGGTCACTTTGCGCTCAAATAAGGTAATTAAAATCATTTCAAATAATTGAAACATTCTAGATAATCCTTCAATGCTTACCTTTGCTATTTCACACATCTCTTGCAAAGGCTTCAATGACAAGAAATCTAGACGTGCACTTTATACCAATGCACCTTGAATAATTTTTCTTTATTAACTAAATTAAATAGTCTTTAATGCGGAGTATGCATGCTTAAATGTTATCATCTGTAGATCTTCATCAAAACGTAAGATATCAGATCGACATAAAATAATGGGTGTACTAGAAGATCACGCGTCCTTTCACTTATTTATATCAATCTTGTAGGTGTAAGATTCACACACGTCCCAATAAAACTAAACAATGTTCAATTGGATAAATATTATTTCCTATGTGATTTAGCTGCAAGGATATTTAAGGTAATAATAACTTACAGGTTATATGGGTTTGCATACTCTGTCGCAAAAAACAAGAGTTGTTATCGAAAACCGGCCAATGGATACATAAAAGTGCCGGTCAAGACTCAGTGTTATGGCAAATGGAATCCGATTTGAGAGGTTTACCTCCACCGGTAGACACTTCATTAGATAAAAGGCCGAAATTAGAACGGGCTCATAGCGCCGCAGAGAAAGAAAATCTACCTCTACAAAGATCAGGGAGTGCCTTGCGGCGCCAGTATAGTCAACAGGAAGCGCGGTGTTATGGGGAGCTGGAAGGGCTGGCTAGAACTCATCCTCACCTCGTGCATCCGAGACAAAAAGCGGCGTACGGGGTCGAGGACACTGGAATTCCTCCACCTCCACCACATGCGCAGCTGCTGCCTTTGCCGCATACACCGGGCTGTCATCCACCGCTGCCACCACGCTCGTCGTCATCGGACGATGAGGTACCCGAGTGTGTCTCCGACGAGAACGACGAGTACCGCGATCGTGGTAAGTCAGCACGCTCTCCCATTGCCGCCGTATCTCCCCTTTTCCCAGTATCGAAACCGATCCTTCCCATCCGAGCAAATTTTATTTATCACCTTACACTACAGCAACACTATACACCACGCAATAAATACGTTATATCTAGACTAGTTATATTATATATTTATTTACGCTCGTTAAGAATCTTAAATATTTATTTCATGTTAGCCCACAACATCTTGCAGCGGTAAAGTTAAGGTGTTCCGTGCGAGGTATTAAAGTTTTTTTTTTAATTTTGTAGTAATTAGTTAATTACCAGGGTAATTTAAAATTATAAGAAAAATATGATATTCACCATGTTAATTCTAGAGCACCTAAACTTATCCATAGGTACATATACATTTGTTACATCACTTCTGTTCATGTACTGTATGTACGAAACAATTAAGTAAGTATCCTGAATCTTCATTATTTCAAAGTTCGAAAACATGTATTCGTATTATATTATTTAGAAAGTAACCTTTTTCAGATTCAGTCATCTTACAAAGACTATATAAGAAATCGTATTTAGAGTAAAATTTAATTAGGGATTAAATGTCTGTACGATTTTCTAAGTAAATATAGAATGCCGAAAGCGTCTCGCGCGCCACTGCTATGCGCCCGGTACCGCGTCGCACTGCGCCGCATTGCTACTCCACCGAGACGCGTGACCGATCCTCATCTCGCCATACACTTTTTACAGGTATTACTAGAGATAGGAGCGGTCCCAGCGCTACCAGAAACCAGCGTCAAGCAATGTTAGATGAGAAAATGAAAAAATTCTTATCGGTGAGAGGGCGTATTTCAGGGAAATGATGCGTTGTAATTAAGCTAATTTTGTTGATGTTTCAGTATATTGTTAATTGTTATTGTTCGTTTTGTACAATCTTCTCTGATCGATTTTCTTTGATTGCTGTTAACCAAAAATCTTTCCTTCTTCGTATTTTTGAGACATTGTCATCATATCAATCATCTGACCCGGCAGACGTACATGGATGTTTTCATATTGTTTGAAATCTTCGATAACGTTATACGATCTGAGAGGTCACTTATTGTAGAAAACACCGATGCATTTGTGTACCTCTGCTATTTTATTGCTTGAACCAAGTTAATGTTTTCATTTTAATAACAAGTTTATATCGTCTGGTGTGAGAATGCTTTATGGAAAACTATTTTTTTTTTTAACTCAAAGAATGTTTTTATCTTCAAAATGAAAAATAAAATCGTTCTAATCATAAAACTCCAAGGAATTATATTATTTATAAAAAAATGTTTGCAAAACATTATCTTGAATATTTTTTAATAAGCATCGTGTTTATTGTGGTTCAAGCAATGCATGTTTTGGCGAAAAGAAGTGCGTAACATAGGTACTTGGTACCGCATAACGACATTTATATTTTATGGCCGTATTTTATATACTGGTTCTTTTATTGTTTAAATCAGATAAAATGGACACATTCTTTCCGCTTGTGCGTGATCACTGCTTTACTTGCGATTATTTCTTTTGAGGCTGACTTTGTTAAGTGATAATTGAATAAACTGACTTCATTTACAAAAATAGTAAATCAAATCTAATCTTATTAGAAAGGCTAGTTAAATATTTCGGTGCATATGAATAGGCAAATTTGCATAAATACATCGGTTCCGGGCGCGTACGGGCGCGCAAGTCGTTGAACGGTCTTAGGCATTACATCGTATCGACTAGTTGCTATTTATACGTTGTCATTCTTAGGACAACTCGAAGCGTGTTCAAGTCTTCGGCACTCGCACCTGCGCAGCACCAGTGTTGCTGCCAACAATTATTACAATTTGACTAATCATTCACCGGCATCGTACATGCCAGAAACTCGTGGAGTATTCGATGCCACAAGAACAGCACCATCCGGCGGCCGTAGCTTTGACTCGGTCACAGACTGTCGCTGGCGGGCTCGCGACGACGGGGAGGGCTCGTACTTGCGGCCTTACGTTCCCGACGGAGGGCCGCGTCCCGACCGCGCTGTCTATAAGAGTGCCTATTTGTGGGAAGACTCCTCCGATAACAGACGGTTCACCGAAAGGAGAAAAAAAACTGTACGCTTCGACGGGCACGAAGGTGCCGCGACGTTTCCTCGAGGCGGTCGCGATGCCTCAGGCGCCCCGCACGACTGGGCTTCCTTGCGCTGGGAATCCGAGCGGCAGACCAGCCAAGACTCTGCCACCAAAGACTCTGGCATCGATACCTCTAGCACTTTTACTTCCAGTGAAGACTCAAACAGGGGTGATTGCCCTAAGGTACACAACGATCATTGCACATTTTAATACTAATGAAATCACGTAGCTTGCTTTTAAAAGAAGACTTACAGCTCACTTGATAATGTTGTCATTCAACTTCGAATGTTAAAGTGATCTTGTAACATTAAATATTTATTCAAATAGAACTAATAATCATAAATATTTATTTATTATTTAGCAGTCACAATTCAAGAGTCTAATCAATGAATTTATTTCAAAAACATATGATATAGGTAGATATGTTTCGGCTAAAGTTTAGGCATATTTGTGTTTGGCTGTAGCATGATTGCATTGGCAGGCATGAATCGTCCTAGTACCACTAAGTGTGCACTTTTGTCATTGCGACACACTTCTAGCCAAACTTGCTGATTTCTTAAAACATTTTGTGGATTAAATCTCTCCATATTATTTAAAATTGAATCATTTCTAACAGTTTCCACTGAGCTGGCAAGTGTCAACTGATGGTACACGTATGGTGGGGCATATGGTTCTGCGCAAGAGTGTGGTAGAAGGCAGTTCACATTCCTCAGCGGCAATTCTCGGTCTAAAAGTGGTTGGCGGGAAAATGCTGCCGGATGGGACTCGTGGTGCTATCGTCGAAAAAGTTAAGAAAGGTTCCATTGCAGATTTAGAGGGACAACTTAGGATAGGTTTGTATGAATAATAATTTGTTTGATTTGTCAAGATACGGAAATAATTATAAATTTCCATGATTTTCGAACTCACACATAAACGTATTATGAGGAATTGTCATGTTTATCCTAAAAACCCGCAATCTGTAATTTAATTGCCTGTTTGATTTAGCTGTGCCTAGTTGAAAACTTGAAGTAGTAGACTTACTACTCATAGTTGTAATTATTTTTGTGAAGACACTCTACGGCGGTAAAATATTTGCTGTTGTGATTCTCGAAACTGAGACTTGAAGATTCTTCTGATAGAACAGGCTTATTGTATAATTATAGTATTGGCTAGAAAATAGTTGATCTAATCACACGTAACTTTTCCAATAGGCGATGAAGTATTACAATGGAACGGTGTTCCTTTACAAGGGCGCAGTGGAGAAGAGGTTGCAGCTGTGGTAGCTAATAGCAAACATGACTCACACGTAGAACTCGTGGTATCACGACCATTAGCAGCTTCTCGTCCACCGGCGCAGTCTTGGAGAGCACATAAAGGTAAATTTATTTCATTAATATTGCAAATATTATTGTAAAACATTTGGTATACATAAGCTACGGGTTCAGATCATGTTCGAAATACCAACCTGTAAGGTATTGCCATAACATCACATCAATTACTACTATGAAATATCATATTAATGTTATCACGAAGGTATTCACTACATGTAAGTTATTTAATTTAAAAGAAAACTTATATTGTTGTTTTCACGATAAACTATTTAATATAAGATCATTCCGACTTCCGATCCATTATTGAGTATTATATCATTATTAGTATACAATTTTATTAAAATAAAAAAAAATTAAACAACTTTTATTTTCTACTTCCACACTTCTCTGCATATTCAAACACAAACTACGTTTTAAACCACTGTGTATGTTATATGTGTCATACGCTGTAATTATTACAGAAAAGTGTGATACCGAAAATAGGAACACCGCTCAGCTGCTGCTGTATTATTGTTAATTCCTGTTGTATTTTATGTCGTTCTCTAATATCATCAAAAGAATAAAGAATTTTTGAATTTTAAAATATATTTGTTATCGTATTGTCATAAGAAAACATTGATGAAAAATTGTTGCTTTAATAAAGAAGGAAAATTACACGCCTCGGCCGATGGGTTGGAAGAGATAAATGCGTCAGAAGTCAAATGCTTAGGCCGATTGCGTCTCTTTATCGCATGTTCCGCGCTGTCGTTTGCACGGCTAGCTGACGCGGAACGTGACAATCCCCTTTTCAAGTCAAAAACTTTTAATTTGTATGCTTAATGCGTCTGTACGGTGACAGAAGTTTTTGTCTAAATTTTAATGAAAGAGAATTATGTCCTGTGCGAAATGTCAGCAGTCGATAGCCGGCAAACTAGAAGCTGGCCTTTGGCTGGATATAATGTTATATTTTGTTCCATATATGTCTCTCGTAAATAAATAAATTTATTTTTAGAGGTGTACACTGAAATTATGGGTGGATGCGAGAAACCTAGTGTACTTGTGACGTCACCAGGTTCGCCAGATGTACACACTCGTCGTCGTTCCGCTCGTCACAACCACTATAACGTCAGCGTTACAGGACGCATACAGGTATATACTAATTGTAGGAAAAATTCCAATCCCTCATCATCCAGCCCGAAATACGCTTGTACGGTACTGAATAGAGATGCCAATTAGTGTGGTAGAAACCGAGAAATATCTGTTTTTATTTAAAAAAAAGTTTATATTATATCATTTGCTACACATATAAAGGAATTTCATGAAAACAAGCGATTCGTTACCATATATATTTAAAGACTGTTAACTAATCGTTTGACGAGTTCAACCCCCGGTAGAGGTAAATTACCAGGGTTACCATCTAAGTCCGTATCATCAATTACTATAATGTGACATCTCATTCAAGCGTTAACTAATTATCAATAAAAAAAAATTATTTAGTACTTTAGACATGATACTGTAAATAAGATAAATAACATGCACTTTACACTTAGAGCCATGATGGCTCAAAGGTTAGGTTAAGTTTCATGGGTTAAAACCCTGGGCAAGTACTAATAAATAGAATAAATAATCGTAATGTTGAAGAAACAGTGAAATCCGAAGTAAGATTTAAAAAAGTAGGTGTACCACAGGGAAGTATATTGGGTCCACTTCTATTCTTAATTAACATCAACGATTTACCAAATATAACAAACTACAAATGCACATTATTTCCTGACGATTTATCTATAGTAATACCTTGTAATAATGTAAACGTTTATAACAATGAAATAAATAATACGATTACAGATGTCGTAAAATGGTCAGACAAAAACAACTTAAAACTTAATTTTACTAAAACAAAATATATCCAATTTATAAATAAAAATGGCGCGAAACAAAGCCTTAATATTAGATATAAAAATGAATCCATCAATGAAACAAATAGTATTAAATTTTTAGGTATAGAACTGGATGATAGACTTTCATGGACGGAACATATAAATCGTCTTTCTATGAAAATCAGCTCATTTTCTTTTGCGATATGGAAATTAGCAAAAATAACAGACAAAAAAACGGCTATTCAAGCTTATCATGGATATGTTTCTTCTCTACTCCGATATGGCATATTTATATGGGGAAATTCTAGTAATATTAATAAGGTGTTTATAGCTCAAAAACGATGTATTAGAAGTATCTGCGATGTAAGTCCAATAACTTCCTGTAGACCTCTTTTTAAAGAATTAAATGTGTTAACTGTACCTTCCCTATACATTTATGAAGTGTGTTTGTATGTAAAAACACATTTAGACCAGTTTGAAAAACGATATGATGGGACACAATTTAAGCGATTTAGATTTCAAAATCATTTAGTTAGACCCAGTACAAGAACACAGCTTTATGATAGGAACTGTCACGTCATGTCTGTTAAAATTTATAATAAATTACCTAACCCTCTTAAAGACATAAATAATATTAATATATATAAACATAAATTGAAAAAATGGCTAATATCTAAATGTTATTACTGTATTAAGGACTACTTTAATGAAAGTCAAAATAAATAAAATAATTCATACGAGACGCAGTTTTTAAGCTCACTCATACTGTTTTGATACGTTTTCATATAAAACTGTAATATTATTTATTAATGTGAATATTATTTTTAAAATGTAAATACCTGCCATAAGGATGAAGCAATTATTTTAAAATAATATTATTTTGTCCTATTATAGATGTTGCACGCCATTGTATGGTAGATTGTGTGTTGTACACTTGATCTTGCAATAAAATATTTTTGATTGATTGATTGAAAAAGCACTACTAAGTCGTCTTTGTGAAACTCATGTATATTAAACTATACAAATATAATTATTGTTTAAAACTCATCATTCAGTGGAGTGGAGCAGCGAGGTGGGTTCTATGCTCTAAAAACTTTCTCTACTGTGATTGAAAAGGACAGGTTGGCAGGCTTCAGATACCCCAGAATTACTTCCGGGATATGCAGTTTTCCTCACCATATTTTCTTTCAACGAAATACACAATGTGTGATGACAAAGAACAATCAACCATGTGCCTGCCTGAGATTTACTTAAATAAGAATCACCGCGCCTCACCATTAGGCCATCATGGCTTTTGCTACTTACCTTAAAGTGAAGTGGGGTCACTTCGCTTTAAGCGTAGTAGGGTCACTAGTGACACGAAGTGCGATGGTTGGGTAAGATGAATAATATTACACCAACAAGATACCGAAGGATATTGGAAGGAAGGAAGATATGCTGATTGTTAGGATGAAGGACACACTGTTATATCGATAATTATATGAGTAGCAACGAGTTGAATTTACCGATAGAACAAATATGACCAGAGTGTGATTTTAAGAAGTGGTTGCGTTAGCTACCTGGGACAAGATATCTGTTGGTTTAGTCTTTTTGAGTCGTGCGAGGTACTTGAGACGGTGACGGTGCCTATGCATTTCTACGTATATAAAAATCAGATGTACGCATCGGTCCATTGATAATTATTTTACAATATTTATTATATATGTATCTTATAATGTATATCCTAGTCTATTTATATAATCCAAAATTTTTAGTTTAATATAATGTATGAAACTATTTGACAACGTGTATAAATATAAATATGTAGTGTTGCCACTACAATCTTAGCTTAGTATAAATGAAATTAAAGTAAATAATGTTTTGCAAACAGTTAAAAGTTTACTTCGACATTGCTGCGCTGCAACTGCTTGTGACTGTGGTGTCAGCTACTGGTCTCAACCCCAGAGCGGACGGTTCACCGAGATGTCCGTACGCCAAAATTTTCTTGCTGCCAGATAAAAGCGAGAAAAGCAAACGGCGTACGAAAACTCTCGCTAACACATTGGAACCAAGGTGGAATCAGACGTTTGTTTACTGCGGGGTACGAATAACAGATATCAAAAAACGTACACTAGAGGTTAGTAAGAGGAACAAATCCATTTATATTGTATATCAACGCTGTATATCAAACACGCAGTAACCCACAGAATATAGTTTCAACAAAATTTTAGGTAATGCCACTAAGTCAATGTGATTGGCAACAAAATATAAATACACTAAATATAAATATACTAGTGTCGAAAAATGATGAACTGTGGTCGATAAATACGAAAGTTATTTTTGAAGTGAAACTTCTTTAGGCCCATGAGGGTAACATATTTACGTATGAAACTCGCGAGTAGCGTCTTGACGACGTGCAGTGTTTTTTTTATGCTAATTTGTTTGAAGGTTAGGCAGTTTTAATATTTACAAATTACACGTGGCATTTTAATTTGCCACTCAACATTGCATAATTTAATATACTATTTTTCATTAAACATAATATAGAAATATTTCATAAATTCACTGTTCTAAATTTTTAATTAATAATTTCTAATAGAAAAAAAACACGTGGCATTTTATTTACAATTCGTCATTTGAGATTTCAATAAATTATTTATTTTAATTTTCGACACTTTTAATATTTTAATGACAATTAAATTCATTAAATTCCTAACATATCTTCCCTTTTCTCTGCCTCTAAGTCTCGGAAATCTAAAGTTGTAGATTTGTATAAATATAAACAGGACTCAAAAATTTGTTTGCCAAAGAAGTTTCACTTCTGAAATGTGTACTTTGTACGCACGCACTTTTTTGTTTTTATGAAAAGTTTTTCAGTTCCGATGAACAATCTTGGCTTTAACCAAACTTTTACATTCAGACTTAAAAACAGTCGCTTCAATTTTTGTCACTCAATTATCTCATTGGTCTAGTAGTCGGCTTGTTCTGCTACGGACCTGACTCCCGGGTTGGACGATACGTAATTTAATTTTGTGTTTTCTGTTAAGAAATTCTCAGTGTTTGCCCGAAGTTGGGAAGGTGTACCCCATCACCTGGCCTCGGTGAGCACTTTATGCCCTCGATCCTGCACCTGATCTCTCTCCAGCAGAGTCAGATTGCCATTCCATTAAACTATGAGAGTGAAGGAATAAAGAATGCACTTGTGTACTATACCTGCCAAACACCAGTGCAGCAGCACGATGGATCTATACTCTAAATAGTAAATATCTTGTGTATCTTGTGTGAGAGAGGCGCCTGCACCCAGCAGACGTGTGTGTGACGTTATTGGACTGCTGCTGGCCTTACCTTTTATCTTCAATTGTATTTATTTATATAATCTTATACACTATTTATATTACTATAAAAATGCCATATTTACAGGTGACGGTGTGGGATTTCAATCGTTATGGTCCAAATGATTTTCTTGGTGAGGTCTTACTGGATCTGGATACTATTATGATGAATAATGAACCAAATTGGTACATATTAAAACCACACGAAGAAATACCGGGATACAGCGTAAGTACTAGTTTCATATTTATTATATTTAATTATTCTGTACATGTGTATGGGACAGAACTCTCTCTACACTAGATGTTGATTATATGTTAGTGTGTGATCAAAAATGGTTTTGAATGACAATCCAATCCGGATTTGACTTTTGCATAATAGTTATATCGTAACAGATTTTCATTAAGCGTTACTAGATACACAACGACGCAGCAAAAATACTAATTAATATGTTCATGTTAAAAAATCATTTAAAAAAGATACAAATATAATAACGACTGATGTTAAATTTATAATGACTTCATATTGTTCCCATCGTATACCAAGCGATATCGCTATACCGCGAGTTATGATATATAAATAAGTTTTTTTGTAAACTGGCGCTTGCTTAACTTAATAAACAAATCAATAATCAAAATTAATAAATCTCGACCTCTAAACTTATAAATTCAGCTTCACTGGAAGATTGGTGCGAGTACTCGCTTTGCTAACAGAGGCCCTGGGTTCGATTCCTGATAGGGAGAATTTAGGAAATTGTATTTTCTAATTTGCCTGAGTCTGAAATGGTGGGAGGCTTCGGTCGTGGCTAGTAACCACCCTACCAGCAGAAACATACCGCTAAATAAAGATATTTGTGTTGCCGTACGATGTTGCGTAGAAATTATCAGAGGTAGATTGCCTCTTCCCAAATTAACCAGCTTCCATCGTAGACTGTATCATCACTTACCATCAGGTGTGATTACAGTTAAACGCTAACCTGTCAGCAATAACAAAGAACTTCATTGACATGTTTATAACATCCTATTTTTGGAATTGAAAAGTTTAAAATCAACAAAAAATAAACACTATCACAGATATCTAGATCACTATATATTGTAACATAATATCTGTTTGTTTTATGTACGTAATAAATTGGTAGTTAAGATGTTGCAGTCTTCAAATTTCGTTAAATAAATAAAGATATCGTAACATATACGACTACCTGGGGTTTTCATAAATCATAATGATATCGTGTTATCACCAACAGCGGTACCGTGACGACGACGTTGATGGGGAACATTTATCACCCCCTTCTACATCGACGTCTCGACTCTCGGACTCGGATACACCCAGTGAATGTGACTTAAGACGTCACCACTCACTTTCCAGCCTGGCCTCGAGTTCTAGTCCACCACCACCACACGAGGTGAGTTCAATTACACCATGGTTTCTTAAATCGTGGCTGCTGAATCATCACTGCTAATGGAAAAACCCGAAGCGCGCCCCAATCCCCTTAAAGTTTCAAGACAAAGTATAACATAAACGTAACATAACATTATTTTTGAAGTGAAACTTCTGTAGGCGCATGGGGATAAAATATTAACTGATGAAACGCGTGATTAGCGTCCCGAAGATGTGCAGTTTGTTTATGCTAATTCATTTGAAGGTTTGGTAGTTTTAATATTTACAAATAACATGTGGCATTTAATTTGCCACTCGTCACTTAACAAATTCATATACTATTTTTCATAAAATATAAAATAAAAATATTTATTAAATTTACTATTTAAAAACAAAATTTATTAATAATTTCTAATATTGACAAAAAATACCTGGCATTTTTATCTACAATTCATCATTTGAGATTTCAATAAATTATTTGTATCAATTTTTGACACTTAATATTTTAATGTCAATTCAATTCATTACATTCCAAACATATCTTCCTTTTTCCCTCCCTCTAAGTCTCGGAAATCTAAATGTTTTGTTATAAATATAAATTAGACTGAAAAATTAGTTTGCCTTCTGTTTCACTTCTGATGTATTATGTACTTTGAACGCACGCACTTATTTTTTTTTATTTCTCAGGATGTGGTTTACGTTAATTCATTCTTCAAAAATGGATTTCTGTTATTAATTATATTAAACTCATTTATTCTTTGAGTATTAAGTTCCCATTGTATTTTATTTATTTACTTAGAGCTTACGATGGTAACATTTAAGATATGCATATAAATATATCTACAAAAAAGCTTTAACTAAAATGCTTTTTGATGAAATAAAAATTTTGTTGTCCAATATTGAATTAAAAAAGAAATCGTTATCCTTAACTGTGATTCGTAGATCGATGGTACACGCTGCAGTAGACGGGATATGTCGCCAGCCGGTCGAGTGAGAACTGCTGGAATGTCGAGAGAACGAGTGAGAAACGTTTTTATTCCAATTAAATCCATAAAACTCCGAATACATTGATAACCCTCAAGACCAAATTCACATTAACGCTTTGTAGAATAATCTAGAAGAAATTTAATGGATTTATAAATCATGTACGAATTGATTCCCTCTGCTCCTCTTTTTTATGAGCGGTACGGAAATTATTTCATATAACCTGTAATTATAAGTTATATGCTATAAATAATTGTTAATCGTATCGTTTTGACCACCCGCCATTGTAACGTTCTTCTCCTCCACCCTCTCACCACCCCCCCGCGCCGAAGCTTGAGATTAGGTAGGGATAGGTTTTAATGATAGACTAACTAAAAGTTCATAACAAATATGTTAAAATAATTTTATTTTAATGAATATCGTTGGTCCCTATAGAGATAGTCGGGCCTACAAAAGCACAACCTGGTTAATCTTTCAACCCTGATGCCTAAACACCTTAAACCATGTGTACTGCGACATAAAGTTTCACATCTTATTTCATAGCCACATGACCTTTTTTAGGTAACGGATTTTAAACTAACTTTAAACAATGATCCTTAACTTGGTTATGCTTTTGTAGATCCTACTCGTATGTCTTAACAGAACAGACCAGCGGTTAATAAATGGTCCGAAATTATAGTTTTTTTTTTTTATATACAGAGTGGATATGTTGCACGGTCACAGTCGGCTGCTGGTGGTCGAAGCGCATCTCCACGCAGATCTTTGTCTCCGCCTGGCAGTGCACCTCGCTACACAGGTTACCAAAACACATCGACTCAACGACTTCAGTAATCGTCACGATTTTCGATTGCAGTCAATAGTCTCAACTTTATAGACCCTTAAATATATACAGAAAATCAATAACAAGTTTGAGGCTTTTGCCCTATCTGATGAATACATTGCATGTGGTTTGTTGATTTACTCGTATAATAGATAATCGTGATTGTCCAATTCAATATATCCTATGTACTCAACTCAAACTGTATTTTGAAATGCTTAGTTAGTTACTTGTAAATGCAAATTAAATAAATGAAACTACTGCTTCTACTATTGTCTGAAAGTTATGAAAAATTTGTACATCAGATAGGTACGCAATCTAAGCGTGACTGAAGTAGTTTTATTATACCATAAAAATTATACTCAAAATTTATGTAACATTGAATTCTTAAATATAGATAAGGCGATAATTTGGATGAATTGAAACCGTGGTTTTTATAATTCTCGCAAGTGACATGAGTAAATATTTGCGAATTGATTTGGCAACGAACTTCGTTTTATGTAAACTTTATGCCTGATGTTGTATGGGGCTGAAGGACCGTGGGCCCCGACCCCGCACGGAACACATCGTCGTGATTTGCACGTATCGCGTTCATCACCACTTTACTGCCACTTACTGTTCTACCTTCCTATCATTTTTGTTTCACGCATTTTCCGACCTCGTCCTGTACCTCAGCACGCTAAACACTTTACTTGACGAATACATTGGACTTATGTTTACCCCATGATCCAATGTATTGGTTAATGTTCTCACTATTTATACTTGCATGCCATTCTACTGTAATACTATTTAAAAGGCAATCTTCTCAAATTATTTTTAAATTGTTATATTTCTATGACGATTTAATATGCAAATAAAACTGATATTTATCCATTTCTCAAATTTCAAGACTTGTTTTTCAAATGTTGAGTCTCAAATTAAAGGTTTATTTATGAATATTTTCGAATTTCTTATGATCAGTTAGAAGTATATCCTGGCCTAATGGACTGCTCCTATATATAACTAGCCTGCAACCAAGGTTCTTTTCATACGTTCCTATGATGTAACTAAAGTGCCAGAAAGCAGAGTACGCTTAACCTTTCAGTGTGTGAAGAGAGAGGTGATGCTACACGATTGCCAACGCACGCGTATGCACCACGTTTTCAATCACGATCAGCCACTGCAACGCCTACAACTAGCCCCAAGAAGCGGCAGCTGCCCCAAATACCGCACCAGGTATAATATCGATTACTGCATAATATATTGAATCTTTTAGGACTTATTAATCGTAATCATTTCTTTTCAGCAATTTTTACCTCTGCTCAGAATTTCGGTTGCTAAAAAATTTATCATGAAAGCCTGTTTTTACATAAACAATATATATATTAATGAAAAAGTCACTTTTAAGAAACTGGGACATTTGTTTCAGACTTTAAAATTGTTATTTCTATTTTAGAGGCTTTAATATTCGTCTTTTGTTTCCATAGTAGACTAACATTGGATGTTACACAATACTGACGGATCATTTTCGCAAAAATTTAATGTTTTTTTAGGTTTAATGTTCCTTTCGACACATAGCATATTGCCGATAATAGAAATTTTGACCGTTTGATCCCATGTTTACAATTTTTCCTCATTTCCACTGCTAGTCTTTAAAAAGATGAGTTAACTCATCGGTGTATACCACGTTATAACAAGTTAATTCACTTCCCGCAAAATATCTATTAACTGGCATAGTCCTGCAGTCCTTAAAATGTATTACAAATATAGGAGTCACATATGCAGGATCTTGCTCATAAGTGACTTTATGCAGCAGAGTGGTCAACGGGCGATGCGAGCGCAGGTGTCAGCGGATCTTGAAGAACGTAAGTGGATCGCCCCGCACCACATTGGCGCCACACTCACCTACCGCAGCACGCCACAAGGTCAATACATCCATGTCCTCACTGCAAATAGAGATCATTCTCAAACCACAGCGTCGTTTACTTATATGTCGCTGAATAAATCAGATATAACCCCATGTTTACCACAAGAAGTGACTTACTGGTAGGAGTATATGTCATTACTAAAAGTGTCAATTACTAAATTAAAAAAATATTTGGTTTGAGTCCTAATTGTACCATTGAGATCTACTTTTATGTAGATGAAACATACGCCACCTGAATGCGAGTTTAAGGTTGTGTTGTCTGAATCTTATACGATACTGGATCAAGAAACACTGCTTTTGCCAACAATTTAGCCGACTAGCGGAATAGACTTGCACTATGCATATTTTGTATAGATGATTATGTTCTAGACTTTATATATTAATTTTATACAGATAGGAAAACCGTATTAGGTTCCCTAATTATTTAATTTTGCAAACTTTTCTTTTGAATGCACACCTGTTAAGATGGACGTACCTACGAAGACTTACTGAAAGATATTCCTTTCCGACGTTCACGAGTTTAAACTAGTACTTTAACTAAGACGAAATAAATATTTTTATCAAAGGGATATGGATATTTTACGATTCACGTCGTCAATTTCCATATACACTATCTTTATGTAACCACAATTGCATCTCGCAATAAGCATAATTGTATTGAATCGTCTTCATAATGTTAGGAATTAGGATGTATATATCATTTGTGATATGAGCGTTATAAAAGAGTACATGTGTAATGAGTTAATATAATAACATATTAGTAATGAAGTAGGTATGTATATAGAGGTATTGACATCATCATAAGAAGATGTCATTGAGAAATTTCTGTAAAAGTATAAACATAAAATTGCCTTAATTAGAAACCGCTGTATCATATATGGAGAAAACACAGCGACGGTTATGACTTCATGAACCTAGGCAAATATTATCAATAATATTGTTGCATTGCATATCCTCTTGTCGTATCTCGTCATTGTACTCATATTTGGCGATAACCGTAAATATAATTCACTGGGAAGCTTCATGATGTCACAGCCGTCTCTGAGAATACTTTACGGTTACGTAATAAGATAAGCTAATTTATTCACGTCTACTCATGTGGTCACCGCTGTAACGCACATGGATGATACAGCGTGACCCTATTAAGGGTGCTTGATGACAGCATCACCGTTAAAAACTCAATAAAAGGTGTCAGCCTTTAAGTGTTCATATTGTAGCGCACATAGTAGAGTCATCTTTCTGTGACTATATTTTAACCCAATACTTATCTTTATATTGGCTATATTATAGCCCATCACATTTTCACAAGTGACTTCCGACCTCCCTTTATCGTCACCCCTGACCTCGCACATATGAACTGACTGATACATCTGACCCAGAACAAACACTTCGTAACTAATGACTTACCGAGGCTCCCTTTACAGAACAATCTTCGATGAAACGTACCTACTTCTTTATTTATCATGAGATGCTGTGACATTATGTACAATGTCTTGTTATTAATGACTCTAAATTCACTTATCAATATTTCTCCAAACACAGTACTTATACTCATTGCAAACGTTTTACACAGTCGTTTCGTCACAAACGTTTCTGCTCGCGGCGTAATGACAATTTACACTACCTGCGTACTACCAACATTTCTTATATCATATTTTATCATTTTAAACCTATCTACAGACATTCACGATTCTCAATATATTATCGCGTACTAACCTCTATATATCTTTTTATTTATTTATCTTCATTATGGAAAAAAACAGTACATATAACAAATCTAGAAATATCTTACACGAAAACCGTTTTCCAAGATACATATTTCTTATAATTACAATAAAAAGAACGTTAAATGATAAAATAATCTACTTCCAAAAGTTGAAACTGCGCTTACCTTCATGAAGTAGACTATTATTGAAATAAAACTTGTATTTTGTGAGAGAGAGAGAGAGGAAATTTATTAAATTCAGAGAATAACATGTTATACTATTTACAACTCCTTCTTATGAATGTATTTTCTGAATATCTTGTTTTAGAATATGAAATATGAAACTACTCTCGCAGAGAAGAAAAATTAATTTTCGAAAGAAGATAAGTGAAGTCCATTTTACAGCTTAAAAGGTTATATAAAAATGTCTGATTGAGATAAGAGGGGAAAATCACCCTTGTCCTTTGTATGTGATGATATGTACTATTTTATAGCGCCCATGTCGTAGCTAATTCGCGACAAATGTTGTTGCCAAATATAATTACAGTAAACTACGTCGTGATTTGGCAAATTCACACCTGTCCTCATCTTCTTAGATACGCTCATGTTATTGGTTAAATTTTCGTTTAAAGCCGTCTCGTAAGCAAAATTGTGCAACCGTCCCATGGGATGTGGATTGTTCAAACGAAATATACATAATTATTTAGGGTGGGAGAGACACTATGCGGGTTTGTCGGACTCTGAATTGGCAGCGCGAGGCGGAGGCTGGGCGCCACGACGCCGCCTCTCTCCAGACGCGACGGCTGCGGACTCTGACCTCGAGTCCGTCGCCTCCGTCACGTCTAGTGCATTCAGTACGCAGTCCGAACGGCCACGTCCCACGAGGATGCTAAGGTGATATAAAAATAGCGCACATAAAAAAATAACACCAAAATTTTACTACATCTCCTATATTTATCAAAATTATCTTATATCGGTGATAAACTCTCTACTAATCAATATGAAATATGAATTGAATTCAATTACAATCGTATTACATCGAAAATTTCTTTTTGATATTTTAGTTATAGCTTTACTGTGGAAATAAAAAAAATCATTTTTTTAAAATATTGTTAAAACCCCGTTAAGTTAGCTTCTTGTCTTTATTCAATACGCTGCATGTAAACTGTTTATTATTGGTTGCTTCCATGCTTTACAGCCGGATGAAAACGCTTCCAGTGTACAGCACTTCTACCGTTTGCAATAGCTTTAACCCTGCCTATAAATGTGATTCTAATGAAGCGGTGGTTAGGGATTTTAGTAGCAACGACCACAAACTACACTGCACCAGTATAGTTTCTCCACTTCTAACAACACATCTCACACGCCCTACCCGCCGTCTTCGTCACTTACTTTCCCGCAGTCGCTCTGCTGGTGCCTGTCCCAAAGAGTCCGTACCCTTACTTGCTTACGAAAGAAGCAATAGTTATCCAGAAAACCCAGAGTTTTACACAGACATTTTCCCAGCTAAACAATACAAATATTCCCTCAGTTTCGAAAGTTTGCATGATATTAAAGAAAATTATTTAAAAGTGCCACCTTATAATTCAATAACCAAAAAAGAACAAGTAAGAAGAAATAATTACAAAAATTATAATAAGTATGATTACTTCAGCGACGGTCTCGTTAGGAATTCAAATGATGAAAGTGAATATAGACATAAACATTTTCAGATAGAGAATTTGCCTGATATTCCAATATTAAATTTTATTGATGATAGGCACTTAAATACAGTGGATAATAATTCATCTGCATATACGAAAGTTGAGGAAACAAATCATCATTTTCATGGTTATGCCAGCGACGATAGTGTGGCAGAAACGACTATACATATTAGTCTTGATAGGCAATATAGCTTTGATATAGACGGATATATAGATGAAGCTCAAATCAAAAAACAAAATAACAGTTGTAAAAGCTTTAATTCACATTATTTGAGCAAAAATATAGGTAGGAAACAAAAACTGTCTTTAGATTTAAAAGAAGATTATGATCATGTAAAACTCGTAAACGAGAGTGATCATAAATCTCATCAAAGTAGAAATAAAATGACATCAAAAATTTGCCATGATATATTGCCAAACCACTTAAATTCATCGACATACGAAAAATGTTTTAATAAAATGTACGCTGACACAAATACCAGAAAAGCTTCAAAAGACTGGGAAGATACTCAATATAAAGAAACAATCAGACGTAAAAGACAAAGCATAAATAAAATTCGAAGAAATAAAACCTATAACGGATATGATACCTATAACTCCTTTTCTCTTCAACCTAATGTAGATACATCTTATAAACAACCATTGTCACCTAACATAAATAATGCTTATTCTCAATCACATTCATATGCTGTGAAAAATCATGTAGCTCAAGAGTATAGTAAAATGGCTAATTCTTTGTCTGTCGGTCTTTCTCCCACGAACCTCGGCTCGCCCCGTGGTGTGCTCACATCCGTCGCCCCGCACTTGCCATCCGATGACACACATCATAACACCACCGAAGCGACGACGTATCTGCCTGCTGCCGCTGATTTCTCTCGTGCTGACGAACCGAAAACATCAAATATATCAAACGAGGAACGTCATATTTCATCAACTGATAATAACAATGAAATACGAATAAAAACAATCAATTCGCCTGAATTGGAATACAGCAATGATTACGGAGGGCGTGAGAATGGCCGAAATCACAGCCAACAGCAACCACTTGAAAGGAGAGAATCCCGTCGCGGACAGTTTACCCGTAGTCTCAGCAATGCAGATGGTCCTCCTGATGAAAAAGCAGGTAAGTTTATGTAGATATTAGCACACAAAAACATATCAAAGCAATAAGAACACCTCTACTTTGTACTTCTATTTAGGCTGTGTAATTGTAATTTAATTCATACCTGAAGCCACATTTGAGTTACTATTAGACAAATATTTATTTATTACGTTTCATAATTTATAAAACTCAAGATGGGAGTCTCAGCGACACTGCGCTTGGTGGAGCCAACGAAATAGAGCCCGTAAGCGACGATGCTTTACTAAAAGCCGAACCGAGGGACTATTTCGGACCTGGCATGGGAAAGAAGAGTAACTCAACATCGCAACTTTCAGCGACAGGTAACGTAATAAACTTGCCAAATATTCGACTAATTACATTGGAATACGTTGTACGATTAGCGTCTTCGGAAGTAGACTTTAATGTAATAATTAAATTAATTATTATATTAAAGTCATATCATTGTCAGGTTTTTCTTTAATGGTTTTTTTTGTGCTGAAGTTTGAAGGTTAGGTAGTTTTAATGCCACTCGTCCTTAAATTATTTAGTATACTATTTTTCATAAAATATTTCAGTCAATTCTCTTATTTAAAATTCAAATTCAAAAACAAAATTTAACTAATAATTTCTAATATTGATAAAAAACACGTGGCATTTTTATTTACAATTTGTCATTTGAGATTTCAATATATTATGTATATTAATTTTCGACATTTTCAATATTTGAGTGACAATTTAATTCCTAACATATCTTCTTTTTTCCCGCCGTCTAAATCTAAAGTTGTAGATTTGTATAAATATAAACATGACTTAAATATAGTTTGCCAAAGAAATTTCACTTCTAACATGTGTACTTTGTACGCACGCACCTTTATTTTTTATATTTATTTTCGTTCTATGTATTTTTATTTCATATTCTTCAAATGTCTTTAAGGTTCCTTTAATTTTATATAACAAAAGTAATAGGAGGCTCTATCATAATATCTAGGTTTAGCTAAGCGTAAAATTTTTGCGTAGATTATGTAGCACATATTCTTTTCTTAGGGGACGTCTAAAAATCTGCGCTGTATTGGTTCGATGACGCCATAATGAGACGTTATGCTGAGGCGTCACCATTTTGGGATGTTTTCTTTTAGTTTTGTTTTACTTGTACTAGTTTTATCTCAAATAAATTATGTATTTTATTTAATTAAATGATCGACAGGGAGAAAAAGAAGGTTAGGTTTCGGTAAACGTGGAAAGAATTCGTTTACGGTACAACGCAGCGAGGAAGTGGTGCCCGGCGAAATGCGAGGTGTTACTGGCGTTTCGCGGGCATCCTCCGCTTCTAGCGAGAACGACGACGACAGGTTGGCGGCGCTCGCGCACCATACATTGACACAATAGTGCGGGGCCCCGGCGGTATACGCGACGCGATGTTAATCCGATAGATTTTGTAGACTCACAACCTCCATATTTTAGACTAACAATCTACGCGACATTAGGGATAATCGTAAAACATAATATGGAAATAACACAGCATGCTACAAGCATCCACTACGATAGATCTATGTGCAATGTTGCTTCGCAATATCGGCTATGTAGAGCTTTTACGTGTAAATTGGCCTCAATGCGAGCGAGTATCAAAATTTCATTAAAAATATAAGTAGGTTTTTAAATTGAGGTCGTACACGGGACAACCGGACGAAATTTCTTTTAAATTCGATTTCTTTTATGTATATAGCTAAGGGGGCATCCATTAATTACGTGAGACTTTAAATGGCCAAGAATATTGAAGGAATCTAAACTAATCTCATCTATGGGATACAAGGGATTTTTAATTCTCAAATAACTCTATTACACAATTAAAACAATTGAACTAGATGAATAAAAGAATTTTACCAACAGCTAGTTAATACAATCCGTCTGTTTAAGAGAGATTTTATGGAACTTTTAAATGGAACAATTATCAATAGAAGCAACCAATCATACATGATTTTTGCGAAACTTAAACCGTTTACGCATCGCATGAAGATCTTTCAAAGAGCAAAAACATGTTTTAAAATAAATAAATAAATCTTTCGTCACACTTTACTGCAACTAAAAATCTAATATATAAAATTTCCCTGTCACTATGTTAGTTACTGTACTCTTCCGAAATGTACCAAAATTTATTGCTTATTCAGTAGGTCTGAGAATCGGCTACTATATATTTTTCATACCTAAGTGGTAAGGGTTGTTCACCCTTAAAATTGTTTTTGTTAATTTTTGGACGAAATTTTTTGTTTTTATTTTTTTGTTATACAGCATACGAAAATACATACAACCCTAAATTTTCATTTTTCTATCAACAACCCCTATTTTTTAATAGCGATAATATTAATGATATAGCAAAACAACGATTGCTGGGTTAGCTAGTATTATACACATATGCCATGAGACAAGTTGTCGCAGAAAAATGTGTTGCCGAATATCCAGAACACCACTTAACAATGGTTGGAATTTTATGCCAACTCTGGTTTTCAGCGCCGTCCCGGAAACCATTATTTTGAAACATTCCATTGGTCCTAACGCGATAATATTTATTTAAATAGGACACTAACAGGTTACAGTATTAATACGCAAATTACTGCAAACCCACTTACTGGTTGATATACTATAGCTTTCCTTGATAACTGGACTACCTAATACTGAAATATTTTTTCAAACAAAGTGTTCAGCTTTACGGTATTAGTGTAGATTGAAACAAGAATTACAAGTTATTAGGAGAACGCTTTCGAAAACGAAGACAGACTACAGTACTAATGACATTTTTGGCTATGAGATGGAAAAAAGATCCTGATTAAAAAAAAATCATACTTTTAAAATGTTTTTTTAGCATTATTTACGCCCATGTTAGTAAAGCTAATTGAAGCGATAGTTTCGTAAAAAATATATGACTAAAAAACCAGCAATGAAACACAAAATTAAAAACAACTGATGTCTCAGCCCGGCTCAACGATTAACTCGATGGTGCGTAAATAACTCTTATAAAACATTTTAAAAATATGATTTTTTGAAGTGAAACTTCTTTAATAGGGTAAAATTTTAACGGATGAAACGCGTGAAAAGCGTCACAAAGATGTGCAGGGTTTATTATGCTAATTCGTTTGCAGGTTATGTAGTTTTAATATTTACAAATAAAATCTGGCAATTTAATATGCCACCCGTCATTTAATAATTTAATATACTATTTTTTATAAAATAAAAAATAAAAAATTATCATTTCTAAATTTTAAATTCGTATCAAAATTTAATTTTTTAATGATAGACCAAAAAATCACGTAGAATTTTTATTTACAATTCGTCAATATGAAAGGACTTAAAAATTTGTTTGACAGAGAAGTTTCACTTCTGACATGTGTACATTGTAACTTTTCCGTCCCATCATCTAATGCAGGGGTTGGCAAATATTTTGATAGCCGGGCCACATTGCAGATGAAAATTTGACGTCGAGCCAAACAGTTTTTTTTTCTAATTTAAGTATAGTTTTTGTTAAGGATGTCGGATCATATATTTTAGATTACCCCGGGGATAATTTTAAATATATGTAATTTATATACATATATATATAATATATATATTAAATATATATATTATATATATATATATATTAACTTTGTAAATTTTGGGAAGATTAAATTTTAATTCAATTAAGAACTGGTTTAAAAAAGTTGCTTCTATGATTAAAATAAAAACAAAATTCCTTCAAAAAATCTTCTAGAAAAAGTAATATTTGTGTTTTTATTAATACTATATACAGGGCCAGACAAAATTCTACCGGCAAATGCCCAGCCCTGATCTAATGTTTCTTTACTATATATTATAGTACTCTTGTCTGTCTTCGATTTCGGAAGCACTCTCCAAACACCTTGAATTATATAGGGAGAGTGTGAACTAACAGTAGGAATTGAATAAAACCGTGTTTGTTGTTTCAATAAATATGAAAACTTTTTATTTCAAAAATCTCACATTAGAGTTTAGGAGGTGAGAGTTGTATTAAATCTCGTGATATGTGGATAGGAAATTGCCAAAATCACCTCACGTAATCAATGGATGGCTCCTAAGTTGATAAGATATGTGATTGGTATACAAATATATATTGTGGCGGGTATTGACGTGCTCCGGACGTGCTCGTGTCGCGTAGAGGGCGGAAGCGGCGCTCGTCGGAAGCGTTCCGGGCCCGCCACCACGTCCTTCCAGCGCTCGCACGAGGTGTGCTCCACGAGCCTCGTCTCCATATCTAGCTCGGAAGGATCCTCGTAAGTCACTCGCTCGCCCGCAAACTCCAGCCCGTCTCTGTGTGCATCGATGTTGCTCGCGTCTTCTCCTCTAAACTCCCTCTTAATGCCTTCGTCTTGTCCGCATGACGCCGTTTTGTATTGGTGTTTATTACTTCACTCTATACTATCCAAAGCACACGTGTCTTCTCACGTACAGGCAACGCACTCACTCGAATACAATCGTAAATTTTTGACAAACGAAATAAAATGATCCTATCTATTGCAGATGTTAAGGCGCTTTAACATTACCGCTGCACGTTGGTTACTAAATGTTGCCTGAAGCCTAATGATGTTTGCACATTTCCGTTCTGGATCGTTTGTCATTTTACTGTACACCCAAATTATTTTGATTTTATTAATGCATGTATCACACTATTTTTATAACACACTTCATCTGAAAATACTAATTTAATGAACTAACTACTATTCTCAATACTTCAAGATTACTTTCAGACTTACGACTTGTTTTAACATTAAATATGTTTTATATAAAAGCAGAAACGAATATTATCGAAAATTTGAAAGAACAGCAGATATACCTATTTCAGTAAAAGTGTTTATTTCAAATTCGATTCATTATAATGCGATATTTTGGTGTATCATCATTTTAAAGAGAAGACTTAATAGGAAGTAAAAATATTATCCTTCTTTTAAAGTTACATAAATATAATTGAATATGGTCCCAAAATATATTTCGTTCAGTTTAGCGATTAGTTTATAAACGCTAAACTAAACATGTATTTATGTTACTAAATGTAGATTTTATCTACATATAGTAACATAAACTATGAAATATAGAAAATGTTTATGAGAGTCAGATCCTTCCTGTCGTTTATAGAGACCTTGGAAATTTGTCTTTATAGGAAAAACGAGTAAAATGCAATTTCTTTATCACAATTTTCGTTGTCATTTAAAGTCTTTCACGTAACTATAAAGTACGTATTAGATTAATTAACGAAGGTAAATTTACAGACCGCGTAATGTTAGGTTTTCTATACTATTGCAAATACTGCAGTCCTGACTACTACATTCAGCTTTCTCTTCTGTCATCCCTGAGTAAGTATGTATCCGATTTCAAACCCAAACTATTGTTCGTTGCATCCGAAAACTACCGCCCCCCCTTTTTTCACTATTGTATCAATGTCGTGTTTAATTCTATATTCCTTGATTCTACTTAAAACTATACGAAAATCCAAGTTTACTTCTTATATAATTACATATAAAAATCACTGTATAAACTTGGCTTTTTGAGTTATTCCATTGAACGTTAACCTAGGCTTTGTACTATTAACTTATGATGTTAACTTCACCGTAAAAGTACATATAAACAAGAATATTAAAAAGAAAGTAATTAGTGATTTTAAGACCTCTCATAATATGAAATAGTTTTAAAGAAAATGTTTGTGGTTTAAAATTTCTCTTACCTATGTCCAGACGTGGATAGAAAGCCAATAACACTACTGTTTGATAAATAATTAAATTTTGACATCAATTTTGGTTTAATTAATATATTATTATTAAAAAAATATCCATCTTTAAATTTAGAGTATAAAAAGGAACGTTTTTCAATTGTTACTATTACTTCGCACTCTCCCTATATCGAATTACCTTGTTCAATTTTTCAATCGTTAACGAAATACTTTTTTATATGTCTACTTAACTCCAAATACATTTTTATAGTTGTAGTTGATGAAACATAATGTTAATACAGTTTTCCAAATTTATTATTTAATGTAAAAAATTAACGTATTTGTTAATAATGTAAAACTCCTTTTAAAAGCAAACATAAACGGTTTATAAATTTCTTTCTATGCAATTATTTAAAGAAGTTCGTTCTAGATAGCGTAGGAAATTACTTTAATTTATCGTTTTTACTTATTTATATTCAAAATTGATATGTACAATGATATAGGAGGGTGATATACTTCCTACGTTTGTATGAACAAAGACAACTAGATGCACCACCTTAAATATTGAAATTACTAGTTTAGTGTTATTAAAATTATGTTTTGACAACGGTCAGATGGTCTCCTGGAATGCGAGGTTCAGGGTCTTCCGATGGAGGTGGCTTATCAGACTTTATTGATGGGTTGGGCCCAGGACAACTTGTCGGCAGGCAACTCCTTGGCGCACCCACGTTGGGTGATGTGCAACTCTCCATGTGTTATCAGAAAGGATTTCTTGAGGTAAGTCTAATAACACGACTCTCAAAATTACGTTTTTTCCTAGGGTTTACTTCAAATTTTTCTGTTAATTGTGCACAAAAACGAAAAGAGAATACTTTTGGATATATGAGATAGTGTGCGCTAACAAAACGTAGTACAGTAATTAAGCGTTCAACCGTTTTTTCTAAGTACAAAAGCAAACCTTTTCCCGCTGTATTTTTAATTTGAATTTGATAAAGTCAACAATTTCTTATCGTTCCCGTAATTAACGTTTCACTGAAAACCACAGGCATCTTCGCTCAAAGGAGAGAAGATATTAAAAGAAATGTTCTACCGCGATGCGTTACATACTCCAGAATTGATCCAAGAATATGCAATAAAAATAAAGTAACTCACTCACTCACGATGTTCCTTTATTGAAAAGCCTCATGATTTATTTTTAATTATCAAGAACGTACGCAATTGGGCATGTAAGTTTTTTTACAAATAAAACTTCGTGGTTTATGTCCAGGATTCAAACCCATGACTCTTAACAAGAATGTCTGTGTTTTTTATCCTTTATCTCTTACTTCCTTAACGTGACAATTCCGAAATATTTCTTTCATTTATAAATGTAACCCGCCAATTACGATTTTATTTTTACGAATAACCTGGTGGACTTTAAATAAATCATTAGTTTCGAGACACTTATTTCTTTAATTATTAAAAAATTAAGTTTGAAGATAGCACATTGAATATTATTGAACTTTTTTTTTATTTTCGAAAGCGTGCACTATTGTTACATGTATCCTATTTGGATAGCGTAAATATAATTTATATACACACCGGCATATTAAACGGAACATACAAAAAAAGATTTGATATCAGTGTCATAATCTTATATGATACCGATATCAAATATTTATTTTATGTTGCGCTTATTATGCCGGTGTGTATATTACTCGCCTGCGTCGTAATACATACAGTTGTGACTTCTATTAATAATTATGAGTGCGGAGGCCTATGCCCATCAGTAAGGTAATATTGGGTTGCAACTTACTTAATAACTGCCTCATTGGTCTAGTGGTTAGCATGTTCGACTACAGACACGAGGTCCTAGGTTCGAGTCCCGGGTAGGGCCCATTCAAAAATCAATATTGAATTTTCTATTAAGACTTTCTCAATATTTGCCCGAAATTGCGAAGTTGGCGGTGCGATCAACCCCCTTGCCTCGGAGAGCACGTTCCTCAGAGAGTGCACTTGTGTAGTATATCCGCAGTGAAGCAGCGTGGTGGGTCTATGCTCTAAAATCCTCTCTCCTATGAGTGAGCAGGCCAGTGCCCAGCAATGGGATGTTAATGGGCTGCTACTTACATGTTATTTTTACATAATAAGACAATATTTTCATATAATCAGGTAGAGGTAATCCGTGCGAGAGGATTGCAAGCGAGGCAGGGCAGCCGGACACTACCAGCGCCCTACGTCAAAGTGTACTTAGTCAGCGGTAAGAGATGTATCGCTAAAGCAAAGACGAGTACAGCGAGACGAACTCTCGATCCCTTATACCAACAAACACTCACCTTCAGAGAAAACTTTAAAGGATGTGTTTTACAAGTAAGTATAATTCTAAAAATTTCATCCCCTTATCAGTTTCTTGCTAAAGAACGCCGAAGATCTTTCAAAATCAAAATATTCTTTATTTAAGTAGGCTCAAAAAGCACTTTTGACCCTACTTGAATAAAGTTATTTGAGCCAACTATCGTCAGTAGTCTCTCCGTTGGTAATAAATCTACCACCGGTTCGGAAGGTTGATTTCGTTGAGAAGAAACCAGCAAGAAACTAAACGGTTACTCCTTTAAACATAGTCTTAGTACGTTACAATGTGTTTGCTTTCATGTGCAACTGGAATCAAGTCCAAGCATCTTTATTGCTTAAATAATCCTCAACACTTATACTATGCCTTAATGTGTTTCTTAAAACAGAAGCACTTCTTAAGGAGAAGTGATTCGGGTATCTTATTAAAAATGCGTATGCTACACCCGACAAATGATTTCTGAACCTTCTTCATACAAAAATATGGCATTACAAGTGTGATTTTATTACTTATATTAAAATTAAAATTATTTCGCTCCTTTTGCTGTATAAATTAATATTATCACGGATATATAAAATGTTATAATCTGACTGGTTCTACTCGATCCACTATTCTTCTTGTAATCTCACAGGTTTCGACATTTGCAAGATACCTTCACTTCACCCTATTATCATTTTATAGTCATCCTTCAACACCTATCCTTTCAAGGAGATTCGGAACTGCCATTTTTTATAATTCTTAAAAGACATGACCCTAAAATGACGTCATACATAGGTCATATGTGACTTATATCGTATCTAACTTCTATGTTAGAATTTATTGGGATGTATTGTCTAAGAATTTCGTTCTCATAAGAATTTAAATGGTCGTGAGATAGTCGTGTCCAAACTAAAATTCGCTTTAGAATAGACTTTCAAGAACAAAAACCCGTCTTCTGTATACGAGTATATAGTAGATAATCAAATATACTAGCTGTATACGTTTCTGTAATAAACTCACAGAAGACATTCTGGAAATATCAGTTATAAATTAATTTAAAAAAGCTAATTATAGAATAAAATTTAAGGTTAAAAAAGTGTAGGAGTGGTTGGATTATTAGTTTAAATTAAAATCTTATTGTAATGGTGATGATAAAAAAGTGTAACCCGAATGAGTTTGATGGGACTTTTTCTCAGGGCAAGGCGCGAAGGGACCCTCATAACTTTAAATTTTAAGTAGTTCTCTTATATCTCCACTAGTCGTACATTAAAAATAACATAGAAGCAAACTTTAACGAGTCAAAAGTGTTGTGAGAGCGACAAACCGCCGCGAAGTGGTAATATACAAATTCCATAAAAACAACGAATAGGACTTACCTATTATTATGTCTTATATACTGTTTCTAGGTTACAGTTTGGGGAGATTACGGTCGCATAGAGGGTAAAAAAGTGTTCATGGGCGTGGCGCAGATCATGCTGGACGACCTCAATCTCTCCAATATTGTCATCGGATGGTATAAGCTGTTCGGAACCACGTCACTGGTAAGTTTTACGAGATTTTTAGCATAATAATTTACTGGATAATATATTTTGCAAATCCTTTGTAATATTTAAAAATATGCTATTAAAGCATTCTCAAGGCTTTTTTATAGAAAGGCTATAAATATTTTACCGAGCCACTAATGTTATACGCATATTTTGGCGAGCCACAGATGTTATAAGCATACTCGTATATACGAGTATGCGAGCCGGAAACGCGATGAAAAAATTTTGTCTGTCCACAAATGTTATGAGAATATTTTGTCGCGCCGCAAATGTTATCAGAATATTTTGTTGGGCCATAAATGTTATGAAATATGAGAACATTTTGTAGGGTCACAACTGTTATGAACATATTTTGGTGGGCCACAAATCTTAAGTAAATATTTTGGTTGGCCACAATCATTCCAATAAATGCTAATATTTAGGACAGAACTATTTGTTATATTTTTAGCCATCTGTACCGTTCCTCTCAGTTGAATGCATATGAAATTATTTCAATGCAGGCAGCATTGCGCCAAAATGTGGAACGGTATTTACGGGGCCACAGGTAGTGGCTAATAGTTCTGTGGTTGCCGACCCCTGGTCTAAACTAACTTTGCATTAATGTCTCTCTAATAAAACTGGCACGCCGGTTGGAAGGTTTCATAAAATATAATTTGAATTTTAAAAAGTAGAATTTCAATACGCCTTGCGTACATTAACTAGTTACAAGTAATAAATAGAGATACTTCTTTTCCAGTAACCAAGGTGCAGCAGTGGCTAGTGTGTTCGACGAAGCTATATCAAACACAATAAATTAACTTTGTCCAAACAATACATTTAGTGATACTGCTTTAATATCATAATAAACTGCTAAATATCTTGAACATAGGAAAATTTTCTATAAAACGAAAGTTATATGTAAATGATTTGTATTAATTATTTTCTTTTGGAATGCCTACCGGAGTTTTGAATAGATAGCATTTTATAGCAAGAAAATAAAATGTATAGTGTACTCAATATTATGTAATTAAGTATTAAAAGCCAAATACAAAGACTATATTTATTTTCCTCTACCAAATATATTTTTTTCGGCTAAGCTATTTTATTTCGGATTACTTTACACGGAACACAATAAATACAACATTTTAAAATGACGTCATATATAGGTCATACAAAGATCGTCATTTATCAATATATGGTGCGAGTACTCGCATTGCTAACAGAGGTCGCAAATTCGATCCCCGGTAAGGCGAATTAGAATTTTTTTTTCCGGTACGATGCTGTGTATAAATCATAAAAGGTAGATTGCCTCTTACCAGATTAGCGTGCTTCCATATTAGACTATGTCATCACTTACCATCATGTGAAATCACAGTCAAGCGCTAACCTGCCAGCAATAAAAAAAGTCAAGTGGAACATTATACGTACGTCAAATTATTACATAAAAGCCTTACGTAAAGTGTGAAATAAGGACTCATACCTGACTTTTTATACTGACTGTCCCCTGGGTCTAGGGGTTAGGATGTTCGGGTACAGTCTGGGTTCGAGTCCCGGGTCGGGCGAATTTAAAAATCGATACTGAGATTTCTGTTAAGATATTCTGTGCTCCGTGCTCCAACTCTTTTATAGAATTAAAGCTGTTAAATGTTCCTTCCCTATATAAATATGAAGTGTGCTTATACATAAAATCAGTTTTATAAGAGTTTGAAAACGATACGATAGGACGCAATTTAAACAATTAAAATTTGGAAACAATTTAGTCAGACCAGGTACAAGAGCACAACTATATGACAGAAACGGTCACGCTATTGCTGTAAAATTATTTGATACTTTACCTGACGCTTTAAAAAAATTTAAATATATTAATTTATATTAACAAAAGTTGAAAAATTGGCTAATAAATAAAACTCATTACTGTACATAAATGACTATTTAAAAGAAACTCAAAATAGATCATTTTTATTGAGAGACAATTTAATTAAACACACTCTTAGCATATTGTGAGGTTTCACCCTAAACTGTAATATTCATATATAATAACTAATTATTCATTTGACTGTATAGGACTGATATAAATGTGATTATTTAAATTAAATAAATGTAAATATCTAACATGCTATTGACCAAGGGTAGAAAAACTTCTTAAAAAACCGCACTTGCACGCCATTATATGGAAGGTTGTGGTTTGTACTCTTGCAATAAATATATTTGATTTGAAAAAACTGTGCTTCGGAGAACACATTAAGCCGTCGATCTTGCGCCTGATTTCTCTCCGATCGTGTCGTCACTTCGCACTATGAGAGTGAAAGAAAAGAGAGAACACTTGTGTTAGCGCATACATTTGTGTACTACGCCCGCCTACTCACAATAGAACAGCGTGGTGAGTTTATACTCTAAAAACCCTCTCTCCTATGAGTAATGAAGCCTGTGCCCAGTTGTGGGACATTAATGGATTGCTACATACTTTTTTTACCCTAATCTAATTTATATCTTATGTAAACTCTGATATCATTCTGACGTCACTTTGGTGTAAACTTGTTCTCACACATATTTACCTGAACATATATATAATTGCAATTTTAAAAGTATTTTATTTCATTTAATACTTTGCAATGCCCTCCACTTGTCTGTGCAAAATTTAGGTAGTGTGTTTCACCAGTTTTGGGGGAAAAACTAGACATTGAAACACATCTTGATACGCATAACTACTCTATAATAATAATAATAATAATGTTATTATTCAAGGCAACATTTGGCCCAAATTGTTAAAATATAAAACGTTGTCTAGTTATAAATTTAAAAGTTAAAATCCTCACACCATTTTCTTTCGTAAACGGGTAACTATACGATTCTTTGAAAAATTCAACGTAACCCTTTCACTGCCACTGACATTAATACGTCTTACCAAATGACTGAAGTATTATTCCACCTTAACGCAACTTTAACAACGAAGGTGTCAGTTCAAAGAACGTTTTAGTGTACTACAGGTCTTGAACACAAGACGCTCAGTGAAACTGAGCAAATTAACCTACTTATTATACAAAGATGTATAGGTTAAAGTATTTAAGTATGGCATCACGTTGAAACATATATTATTGTTAAATGCATTAATATTATATAGAAATTTGTGTTAACATTAACGCATTATTATACATATTATACTGCCTCATTAGTCTAGTGGTTAGCATATTCGACTACAGACATGAGGTCCTGGGTTCGAGTCCCGGGTCGGGCCAATTCGAAATCGATGTTGAGTTTTCTATTAAGATTTTCTCAATATTTGCCCGAAGTTGGGAAGTTGGCGGTGTGATCCACCCCCGTGCCTCGGAGAGCACGTTAAGCCGTCGGTCCTGCGCCTGATCTCTCTCCGGTCGTGTCGGATTCCCGTCACATCGGACTATGAGAGTGAAGGAATAGAGAGTGCACTTGTGTACTATGCCTGCCAATCCGCAGTGGAGCAGCGTGGTGGGTCTATGCTCTAAAAACCCTCTCTCATATGAGCGAGGAGGCCTGTGCCCAGCAGTGGGACGTTAATGGGCTGCTACTTACTTTACTTTTATACATATTATAAGTTTAGAAAACGCCAATATCAACAAGCAACATCGATGGTTGACTAGATCTAGAGTGGACGGCCTCGCTGGCGCAGTGGTATACTCGCTTTGCTAGCAGAGATCCCCGATGGGACGAATTTAGGAAATTGCATTGTCTAATTTGTCCGAGTCTGGCCTGGTGGGAGGTTAGGCCGGCAACGCATTACCGGTCCCTATGATGCTGCAGGTGTCCATGGTCCAAGAAAGTATCTGTGTTTAGACCAGCCAGTATTTCAAGACGTATTTTGGAACTAACTCATTTATCTGAAAAAAAGGTATCTGCGGCATTCAATATTTAACGAAGGTAAGGGTAAAGCCTATTGGTCTTATAACAGTAAATTACATTATTTTAAAATGGATTATCTGGAGACACGTAGGTTAATCAGCGACGCAATATTTGCATTCAAAATTTTTAATAACAAAATGGACAGTCCAAAATTACTATGAGCCTATTTCGATTTCGCGTACCAAGTAGAAATTCTCGGACAACAATCACGCCACTTTGCCGTCCATTCCGTAAAACCGTCCTCGGCGCTAATTTTCCTTATGCTGGTTTTGTAGTTATAAATAGCTGTATTATTAATATAGATTTACACTTCGATACACTTGGCAACTATCACAGAAGGGTTCGAAAGTATTTAAAGTAGATTGTTGGTGAACCTTCAATAAATAAATCTTAAGAGTTTGTAGCCAGAATTTAAGAAGCAAATTTTAGCTAATTTATAATTTTAGTCTATATTCTTTACATTTAAATAGTTCATTTTGTTTTCAATTCCTACAGCATGTTCTTTATGTAGTTATTAATAATAAAAACTTCACTGGACTATGTATTAATTTTGTTACTTTTTCGTTTTAAGCACAAATTGTACTGTTTGTTTTCCGAAATAATTTTTTAAAACCATAAGAGGTGAATTGCCCCTTACCAGATTAACGTACTTCCATCTTAGACTGTATCATTACTTACTATCAAATGTGATCCCACTCAAGTGCTAACCCGTCGGCAATAAAAATGACTTTATAATATAGAAGACGTAATATTACGCGAACCGCAGTGTACGAACATTTTTCTAGGACATAAAAAACTCGCCTGCATGTCGCTCTCAGTATTAAAAAAATGTCGCCGTAATAATTCAAGCTCATTGAAAAAAAACACATTTAAAAATCATGTTTTATTCTTTAAATTGATATTTTACATAACAGATAAATTTTCGCACTTATAATATATTTTATTTGTATACTTACATAACACCTTATCAGTCAATTAATAGTTATTGCGGTCCGAATTAAAAATGTAGTTAACACGTCAAAAACATTTTTTTAAAACGTAATTACAAAAATACTACTTTTGAAGTGAAAACTTATTTAGGCGATCTGGTATTCCCGCGGTATTCCGTTTTGTAGTAATTGAATGAAACTGAGCCGCCACGCTCGGCTATGTAAAGCTCATACGAATGACGTCGTCTTTCAAAGAATAAGAGAACGAGCGAAATTTATTAGTTCGCCTAAACGCTTCACTGCTATATTTTAATTTATTATAACATAACTGACAATAAATTATCTACAATTATAATTATACATTTTTTTAAATACAAATCAAAACGTAGTTATATATACTTGATATAACGAGGCTAATATTGTTGAGATTTTGTTATATAATATTGATTGAACGATTCCTTCTCTTTTAACAAAGAATTTACGTCTGAACCTGTCAAGACATGAATAACTATTAATTTTTTTAATATAATTGATCAAATTGATGGCATACGTTATGTAAAGGATAAATGGAGTGTAGTAATACATTGAGAAACAATTAAACATTTAAATGTATTCGTAAAGATTTCGGGACAGGGCAAGTCTACTAAATCGACGGCTTTAATCACTTCGAATTTTGCGCCCATTAGAAAATACTCTATGTGAATAGGTCCATATACATATCATTTGAAGATTATAAAGAAATATAAACATGCCAATAGATCATTGCAAAATCTCGTAAAACTAATTTTCTACTACTCATATGTATTTTTTTATTATGATGGTAAGGTGGTGATAAACGAAGAGAGAAGCGCGCTAATCTGATAAGAGGTAAGTTGCCTCTTATGGTGTCTAAACAGCATTGCCCCGGAACACAAATCTATATGCTTGGCGGTACGTCTTTGCTGGTAGAGTGGTAACTAGTCACGGCCGAAGCCCCTCACCAGTACAGAATCAGATAAATTAGAAAATGCAATTTTGGATTAAACCCGGGAACTCTGCTAGAAAAGCGAGTACTCGCAGTGCGCCAGCGAGGTCGTAAACAAATAACTTTTATACCGAGAAATTATGTATAATATTTGAATATGAATTTTATTTTGAAAGTGATATTTGCTGATGACACGTCGTTGTTATTTAAAATTGATAGTAATAAGAAAAACTTTGACGATGTAAATAGTACCCTATCACTAGTCTGACAATGGTTTTCAGTTAATAATTTAATTTTAAACTCGAAAAAAACTAAGTATGTTGAATTCACTTTGCTAAATGCAAAAGAAATTTGTATAAGTATTGAAATTCATGATAGTCCTCTAAAGAAAATTGCGTCTACAGTATTAGGAATAACGTTAAGACTCGGGGCTTCAGTGGGGTGCCCATATTAAGACTCTAGCGAATAAACTTAGTTCCACTGCATTTGCTGTTAAAAAAACTTGGACAATACACTGACGCTGAAACTGCCAAAATGGTGTCTTTTGCTTATTTTCATAGCATTATGTCTTTCGGCATACTGTTATGGGGTAAAGCAGCGAACATTGAAACTATATTTATTTTACAAAAAAAAGCAATACGTGCCATATATCAATTAAGATCTCGGGCTTCTCTAAGAGATCAATTTAAAGAATATTTCTATTTTGATTTTTGATTATTTATTTTAAAATCAAATTACCAGCTCAAATGCAGTTAATATTCAACTAGGTCAATAGTATTTCATTAATTTTGAAAGTCGTTTTTAACTATGAAATATATACGTCAAGAAATTACAAAAAAAAAACATACGCGATGAATCGGTTCATAGTTGTTTAATACAATTTGTAACAATCGCGAAAAACTACATAACATTTTTCCTTTGCGGCCTACCGCACCTTGATTTACATGGGTTTGTGGCCCCTTTGAAAAATACATTAAATCAATGACTTCGTTACATTGACGCTTGTTATATGAAGGTTACACTGTGTTATCCTCGCCGTGATAAAGTTTTCACTTCAACCATGTGCTCTTAAGCACACACCTAGTTTTTTTTAACTCGTTTTACGCCTTTGGGATCTCGCCCTTTAGTGTGTAAACTATAACTTTATTTTCAATGTGTACTACTATAAAAATATACGTGAAGCACGTAATATTATTTATACAATAACAATGTACTCTAGTGTATCTGTCCATAGAAACTAAGTGAAATTGTTCAGTGCAACAATTGTTTGGACTGTTTTGAAGGCGATGCTCCTGGTAACCGTCCATCGCCTGCTCTTTTCACTCCAGTTGATTTGATATCTGCAATATGTCAAAATATATAAAAATCAATGAAATGTTTTTTATTCGAGTTGATTTTTTTAGATCGCTTTTGTATGTGTTATAGCCAAAGTACTACTAATAATAAAAAGTAAAATAAATGCGGTAGAGATGAGAGCGTTGAGAAGCATGAGTGGATTAAAACTGAGTGACAGAGTAAGAAATAGTGTGATAAAAGAACGTTGTGGTATAAAAGAAGACGTAGTGACTAAAATTGAGAAAGGTATGCTNTGTAAGAAAGACTTAAAATCCAATACAAGGTTCCTTTGCGGCCTATCCTTCAAGGAATCCGCAACAAACTCAGTCGTAAATACTTTATTCAAGTAGGCTTTAAAATACATTAACTAACCGGTCCGAAGCGATGTATTATTTTAGTTTAATAACTTTTGTACTAGAAATGTTACTGCCTTCATATTTTTTGTAATCATGAAACCTTTTACGAATTATAAACCATTTCCCGTTCTTTTATTTTTGTCGAAAAAGGACATCGTTTAAATCGTTATTTTTGATAACAAAAAAGCCAAATAATTGAAACGCAACGTCTTCATTCCTATTATTAGCAACGCTTTTTGTTTGCGAGTGACATTATTTCTCTCACTCAAACAAACGCAACACAAATGTAAGGAAATAACGAGATACAACATTGTTTTCGTTTCCGCCGATTTGAATGTGGCTCAGTCACCTCATGGAAGAGTAAAGCTATACACGTGATGTTCCAATAAGTCTTGTTTTAGTTTTCCATACAAATGAACTGGGGTCTTTTGGGAGCCCAGTTCGGATCAGGCGTGATTTTTTGATACTTAGGCCCGGCAAAAGTCAAAGAAAGACTCAAAATCTAAAAGTAAAAAGGCCCCTTTGAGTACTATTCGAAAAGGAACCCATAATTAACTCTATGAGCGTGTGTGATGGTATGCATGTGTATTTGTAAGGGTAAATGCGTGTACGTCAGTTGCTGTATTAGTCAGTTTAGTTGGTAGCAGGGCATCCGTATCCTAGTAAGTTTTCTTTTTTATCTTTGAATTTATTATAATGATGAGGCAAAGCCAAAGTATTTTCTCTGTGTTAGTGTCATCATAAAGGCATCGAGACCATGATACATACCTTGCAGCCACCTGACTTGCGTGGCGGGCCCATAACCTTTGTCGTTGCGGGCGGCGATGCGGAATATGATGGCGGGTTTAGTGGAGGAGTCCACGTGCGCGGCGCTCAGCGAGCTCTGCGGCACGACGCACGTATTCGCCTTGCCACAGTACACACGGACGAATGCCAGTTGCGACTTGGACGCCTCCTGGGGAGAAGAACACCCCGAACCTGATCTATCTGCTATATATACGGTATATCAAAAGCGTCACTGGTGCAATGGTGTGAATACTTGCTTCGCTAACGTTGGTCTTGTTTTATTTGCTGTGAAATGCATTTACGCAACGTGGCTAAAAGTTACTATACACCTACTGTAACCCAGTAGGACCCCCAGCATTCTGAACGTCTTAGAACAAAGCATATTGTAAAAATAATTAAGTCATACAAATATAAATTCAATTTAACATAATTGCGCCATTATAATATCGACGTGCGAAATCGTACTTCTAACGCAAACCATTCTGTGAAACAACGGACGATATTATATACTAAAAAAACGTCCGTTTACAGCAAATCCGTCAATGTTCACTGGTAGTGGAGTTCCAGCTATATATTTTGAAGAGTTGTCACTGGAAGCCAGCGCATTACCAGCTGACAGACCCAATAGCGATGAAACCCTCGTAAAGATGGATGCGGACTCATTAGCTATTGTTTTGTATACTTCAGGAAGTACTGGAATCCCGAAAGTTATTTTCACTTTTAAACTTCTAGTTATTTTTGTAGAAGTAAAATATATAAATAGTAAGTAATGATGTCAAATAAAATTTTTTTGCACTATTGTAACTATTGCTTTATACACTTCTGGTAGAGAGTAGAATCTGATGTCACATTAAGTTTTTTTTGTACACTTATATTTCTTTGTACACTTCTGGAAGTACTTGAAAACCGAAGTATAAGATCTGATGCGATATAAAATTATTTTTCTTCTAAACTTCTAGCTTTTGTTTTGTTTACTTATGGAACTACTAAATAACCCAAATTAATATAAAGATATCGTATTAATTTAGTTATTTTGTACTCTTTTTATTATTGTTTTGTACACTTCCGGAAGTATTCTGGACGACTTTTATTTTATCATTGGTCTATCTTACCTCAGAATAAGAAGTTTAGATGGATGTTTAATAAAAGGAGAAGAATGGATATTGAAGAGATGGAAGGATAATTTCGAAAGTTTGTTTGAAAGAAATGAAGCAGAGGTAAATATGACCTCTACGGATGGCAATGAAATATCAGATAAGTGATAGCGATATTAGTGTGGATGACATTATGAAAGCGATAAAAGGTATGAAATCAGGTAAGTCTCCTGGGTATGACAGAGTGTCAGTTGAGATGCTGAAGGCTGGCCGCGGTATTGTGGTAGCTCAGCTGTACTGCCTTTTTAATATATGCTAGGAGAAAGGTCAAGTCCCAAGAGATTGGAGCAAGGCCGTAATTGTCCCTCTATATAAAAGAAAAGGGTCACTGCAGGAGTGCAAAAAGTACCGCGGTATCAGCCTTCTTAGTGTCGTCGGGAAATTGTATGCAAAGATATTGATTGAAAGAGTGATTAATGAAACTGATGAGAAAATATGGGACGTACAAGCGGAATTTAGAAAAGGAATGGGATGTACGGATCAGGTCTTTTCTTTACGCTGCATAACTGTTTGGTTTGGCTAAAAACCAAAAAGTTTATTGCGCTTTCGTAGATTTAGAAAAGGCCTATGATCGAGTAGTAAGGAATGAGCTATGGTCAAAAGTTATTCACGTATGGGGTGAACGGTAATCTGATTCAAGCGTTGAAGTCTCTCTATGAGGGTTCTAGTGCTTGTGTCAGAATAAACGAAGCGTACACGGAGTGGTTTCCTGTCGAAAGAGGTGTTCGACAGGGATGTGTTGCGTCACCATGGCTGTTCAACCTATTCATGGACAACTGTTTGACAGATTTAAAAGAAAGTATGTATGGGTTAAGAATGAATGAATTACTCATCAAATGTTTACTCTACGCTGATGATCAAGTAATACTTGCGTCATCCGCTAACGAGCTTCAGGAGATGCTAAATATTATGAATGAAGCTTTGAAAGGGAAAGGAATGAAAGTGAATGTAAACAAAACGAAAGTTATGCTTTTTGAACGAGATGAATCTATGATGAATGGCAATATTTTGATAGATGGGGAACAAGTGGAAGAGGTGAAAGAATTTGTATACTTGGGATCTAAATTTACAAAAGATGGAACATGTGAAAGTGATATTGAAAGAAGAGTGAATGCAGGGAATATGGTAATTGGTGCTCTGCACGTCTTTATGAATAGCCAGATGTTGTCTCAAAATGCATGCGGGATTGTTGGTGCCAACACTTATGTATGGTAGTGAAAGTTGGGTATGGCAGAAGAATCACATAAGTACAATAAAAGCCGTAGAGATGAGAGCGTTGAGAAGTATGAGTGGAGTAAAACTGAGCGACAGAGTAACAAATGGTGTGATAAGAGAACGTTGTGGTATAAAAGAAGATGTAGTGACTAAAATTGAGAAAGGTGTGCTTAGATAGTTTGGGCATGTAGAGAGAATGAATGAAAGGAGACTGACAAAAAGGATTTATGAGTCAAGAGCGAATGCGAAACTTGGAAGGGGAAGACCAAGGCGAACGTTCCTGGACCAAATCAAAGAAATTTTAAAATTAGGGTTAAGTCAAGAGTACTTTAAACCGACGAACTTGTATGAAAGGTTTAATGAGAATGAGAGAAGCGAAGGAGGTATGCAAGGATCGTGGCAAGTGGAAGGACGTTGTCTCTGCCTACCCCTGTGGGAATGAGGCGTGATGCTATGTATGTATGTATGTACTATCTTACCTTTCTATTTACATCAACTAATTTATCATTTTCTTTATTAACTACGTTTAGTTTATTATGCTGAATGATTCAGAATTTAAAAATTGTATTAAAACTGGATATTAAAATGTAATTCATTTTAGTATACCTTCAATCTTTTTCTTTTTTTTTATCAGCTGTTTGGTTTTTTACTATTTGTTTTTTATCATTTTAATAGCGTTGTAACACGCTGTGGCGTCACTGGGGTTCCAGCTGAAAATCAGCGTCATGTGTTCCCACAACACGTGTCAATTGCTGATTTGTAAAAGTTTTCCAAGTGGTGTTACAGACAGTAACGCTGCAAAGCTAGGTAAAGAATAATTATAGAGTAAATCTTTCTTTCTGTTTTTATATAAAGTAGTACTAAGATTGTTATTAAAAATACCTTGGGTTGTGAGTTAGATCGAACTGCTAAGTAGACTGAATACTCAAAGATGCCTTCCGCAGCAACCTGCGGCGGTTCCCATGATAGATGTGCCCCTTCTACTGATTTTGAGATCTTGATCGCAGATGGGGCGCCCGGAAATCCGGGCAAACACGTTTTGAACGCCGACTCCTGTTAAATTTAATATAATTATTATAATATAAGATAAAAAATATTGCTGTGAAAATTCTTTAGATGCAAGAGAATAATTTTTTTACGGATGACACGCGTGATTAGCGTCACGACGATTTGCAGCGCATTTCATGCTAATTCGTTTTGAAGGTTAGGCAGTTTTAATATTTACAAATAACATGTGGCATTTTAATTTGCCACTCGTGATCTAATAATTTAATACAATTTTTTTCATAATATATAAAATAAAAATATTTCACAAAATCTAATTAATAATATCACAATTCCTCATTTGAGATTTCAATAAATTTTCGACACTTTTAAGATTAAAATTTTTCCCTCCATTTTAATATTAAAAATTTCGAAAATCTAATGTTTTAGATTTGTATAAATATAAACATGACTTTGTACGCACGCACTTTTTTTTAGTTCAAAGGTATCTTTTCTGCGTCCAAAACCGCAAAACTTAACTACGTTTTCCTAGGACACTATAGAATCGCGTTGTAACGATAGGAACAAATTAAACTTGATTAAAGCATACAGTAAGACATCTAGCGTACATTATGTATTTTCATATTGTATGGTATTAAATCAGAAGGGGATAAAGGTGCTATTTTACTGCGGTATTTCGAAGTTTAGTATTGTTATAAGGTATAATTATTACAAAATATAATTATTACAAAACCGTCCATAACCCGCAAACACAACCATAACTCGCGATCTAACTCCCAAATGTTAACAGAGTTTGTTATTTGGCAAGACTGAACTCAAATGAGTTTTTTATACTACTAGCTAATTCCGCGTAAATGCGGTCTTAAAGTACAGCGACATCTATTCGATACTTATGTAACTTTATGACCGGTGTCAACTGGAACGACACTCTTCTAAAGTACCCATTTTAATAAAATGCGGTTACTTTTGATCTAAATGAAATATACAACGTATGTCGTGTATTTAATTGGATAAGCAATAATACTGTATTGTATAAAATAGCTTGCTAAATAAAACATATTTTATTTGTAATATGTGAAAGATAAAAGTGTAGGTTATCCTTTAGAAATAAATACATAAAATCGCAGACTTTTGAAGTATCTCGTATGGTTTGCGATTTAATTAAGCGTCCAAAAAATGTTTGTTACAACATTTATTTGTTTTCATTTGGGAAACAAACAATTTACTTATAGACCAACGTAGGTTTTCACTTAAAACTAACAGACTCGTACATCAGTAAAGTTTCCATTAATAAAAAACACATTACAATACATATAAACATATAAACCTTAATCTGCAATCACTCACACTATTATTTGTTGTATAGTTTAAAAGTTCTGAGGTAACAGACAGCGTAAGCGACTTCATTTTATCTAATGATACATCACAAATATGAATTCACGCAAAAATTTAGTTGAGGACACAATAGAAATCCAAAGTAGTTTGTACTTTTTGTCAAAAACTTACTATAGCGCACGAAAATTTCATTATATCAGCGATTCAATTAAAACTTTTTTCCAACGATTCAGTGTTGTATTTGCGCAGCGATATTTAAATGACCATACCTCACTAAACTCTCCACGTCCACATGAATTTATTGCGGCAATCCTGAATTTGTACGCGGTGCCGTGTTCCAATGGCGTGACGGGTAAACTAGCGAAGTCGGGCAAACCGTCCAGAGACAGACTGGAGATGTCCACATTGGGATCCGATATGTAATTATGCACCTGGATAATAAACCTATATTATAAATCTAGATATATGCGTAAAAATATATATTAATGCCACATTTTTAGTGAATAAAAGAGCTTTTGTTCTATATTATAGACCCAACAAGTTTATTGAAAAATTTACAACTACTTAAATGAAACTACAAAAGCTGTCTTATCTAAACTAGTTATTATAATTTCGTCTCTAATATTAACAAGATAGTTTTGCATTTTGAATTTTTGTTTTTATTTTTAACAATTTATAATAATAAAGCTAAAAATACTCAATACTGAACCGATTTAAAAAAAATTCATTATCTTTTATCATCAATAGTATAATATATTATGAATAATTTATTTGAAGATTAAAAAGTGCTGCCTAAGGCTACTTGAATAAAAAATTTTTAATCTGAACAATTTTACATGATTAAACAACATTTATAATATTATTACGACTTAATACACTATTTAGTAAATATAGCATTTCTTACTGTAAACGTAGTTCCCTTAACAAAGCCGACTGTATACCAAAGATCCTCTTCGTTTTGCGACTTTGGCTCCTCAGGTTCAGCCTGCAATGAATTTCATATTTTTATTACAAAACAAGCAATAAGAAACAAATCCACACAACAATTGCTATGAAAGTGAAGGAACTGAGAGTATGCTTGTGTACTATGCCTGCCAATCCGCAGTGGAGCAGGGTAGTGGGAGTGAGAAGGCCTGTACCCAGCAATGAAACGTTAATGGGTTGTTACTTAACTTTTTGCCTTTACCACAAAAACTTGATTTTATATATATCTGAAATCATTTAAAGAGTTCTGCATATTCAGCAAGGTAATGGCATTAATCTTGGATCTACTTTTAAATACTGGCGAAATGGAGCTAATATTCGCTTCGCTTGCAGAGGTGCCTGGGTTCGATTCCGGAGCAGATTTACGAAATAGCTTTTCCTAATTTATCTGAGTCTAGTCCCTCAAACAAACGCGGTAACTCCCGTAGGAAAAGAGCGAGACAAATATATACGACACTGTTTTAATTTTCAACGGTTTATACGGCCGCGTAAGTTCAGTTATCCGCCATCCTCCGATGTTTCAGCTTTTCATATAATAAAATAAGGTCTTTTCTTTCATAATTTTTTGATACTTAAAACAAATTTAATTGAAAAATCATACATATTTAATATGAAGAAATATATAACCGTTAAAAAATGTAGAGGTGAATCAATTGCTTTAACGTAAATAAAATAAACTGAAAATATATTGCAATTGACGATGAAGCAAAATGATACCCTACTAGACGTTAGAAGAACTTATTCTTTTTATAACAGAGTGCAAAAGAAACCTTATTACATTAGATATTAAGTTTTTTTTTTTTATTTCAATCGCATATTGGAAAAATATGACTATGTTTGATGCCTTAAAAGTGCAGTAAAAGCCTATTTAAATAAAGAAATTTTTATTTGAGTTGTTCTTGACCATGACTGACTAATTTCAATATAAACATCACCTGCTCATGCTGATGATGAAGAGCCGCACTGGCTAAGGTTGCCAGTGCGTGGGCGGCGTCTGTGGGCGGTATGGACGGAGCTCCGTTCGCACCGGCCGCTGGACCCGAACTGCTGACTGCACCATCACCCTCCCCCGCACTCGCCGCTTCTCCGCCTAAAGCGTCTGCACCTGAAGACGATACGCTCGCCGCCCCACCCTCTTCCCCTTGGAACATACCTAATCAAAAAAATAAATTTAATAAACTGTTTTTGAAGTGAAACTTCTGTAGGCGCATGAGGATAATTTTTTTACGGATGAAACGCGTAATTACCGTCACAAGATGTGCAGCGTTTTTTACGCTAATTCGTTTGAAGGTTTGGTAGTATTCATATTTATAAATAACATATGGCATTTTAAGCTGCACATGTAATTTAATATACTCTTTTTCATAACATATATAAAAAGCATTTCATAAATTCTATTTTATATTCAAAAACAAAATTTCATTAATAATATTTATTTACAATTCGTCATTTGAGATTTTTTTTTAAATATTTGTATAAATTTTCGACTTTAAGGAAGATTGCCTTAATGCTAGCTCTATGCTTGCTTGGTTTATGCGAGTAACAAATGTTGCTTGAAGCTAATATCTGAACTTTTATTTCTGAGCTGTTAGTACTGACTTGCGATCAGTCACAGATTGCAAACTCTAACATGTGCATAGAAGAAAAATAAAATATAACCTTGAAGCAAATTAGGTGATAGTAGTGCAGAGCCATTAGCAGTCATAGTGAGCAGCGGCATTGACTCGCTCACAGAAGGCATTGTGTCTGCAGCTCCTTCCATCTCCGAAGTGTCTGCATCATTAAACCTAAAAAAATATCAAGATCTATTATTAAAATAAAGTAATAAAAATGTAATGTGAGCTTAAGACGAATACGATAGAAGTGAATAATTCAAGGTGAGGTTAATATATATATATGAAGTATATGAACTTTTTTGCCACATTATCACAGATATTTACAATACCATATACACTGTAGGTATATTCAAATATGTAAAAGTCTTGTGCGTCTTACTCCTCTAAAATGGCTTGAACGATTTTTATAAATTCATTAGCGTATATTTGATATTTGGTTGCACAGCAGTTTTCATCCTACCCCAACCTGATTTTTCTAACTACTGTACCAAGTTTTGCAGATTGTCTAGTATAATTATAATTGTAAATAAATTAATGTTAATAATGTATTAACAGTAATTTGACTATAATTTTTTACACATCTGACCTTGACAACTTAGTCTTATTCATTCAAAAATACCCAAAAAATAAACATGCAGCTTCTGAAGGTGCTATTTCATTTAAATAATTCAAGTAATAATACTTACTCGTCAGTTGGCTGTGCTTGTGGCAGCACAGAGAATGAATGTAATACAGCAGGACCATTAGCTGTTGAAGATATAAGTGCTGCTTCGCTTTGACCACTACTTGATATGTCTGCACCACCTTCTGTTGTGCTTGAACTAAAAAAATTACTCTTTACTAAAAGTAAAAATCAATCCTAGTAAAATGTCCAAGATATTAAATAGCAGAAGGGGCCTTCAACATGTTGAAAGTCATGTTCATTTTATTTTAAATGAAAGTCAGTTGATTAGGAATAAGACTACCTCCTTAAACATTTTATTTTTTGTCTCCTTCATACTTTTGTTTTTGTTTATATGGCGCACAAAAGTATATAAAGAAATAAGTAATCTGAATCTAACTAATCTTAAAAAAAAAACAAAGAACCTTTAAAACTATATTATGTGACATTGTAAGATGCAACTTTAAAATAAATTTAATAATTCAATTAATATTTGAAAAAACTGTACTAACATCAAGTGTATATACACTAAAAATCAAACAATGCCTTTTATATTTTTCTCGCAAAATATTAATATCTTGATCTAACATTGAAGGAAGTTCAGATCTTATTTTACAAAGAAAATAATGTATGTCACTTGATAATTTGACAAAAAATAAGTGTGGTTACAAGCTATTTAACACATAAATCAAACCTGATGCCTGTGCTTAGGACTTCTTGGGCTGCGCTGCTTATATCATTAACATCATCACTACTGGCCACACCTTCACCTCCCCCCATATCTTCATCCATTGTACTTGATTCCTCTGCAATGATTATTTAAGAAGCATTGATATATTAATAGGCTATTCAATAAAGTATTTAACAGTATATAAAATGTTAATTATTAAAATAAATAAAATTAAAAACTGTTATTCAACTAGGACTCTACACCAATTTTGGAGTTATTGAATACTTAAGCATTAAAAATTAGAAATTCATTCACTCCTATATTTATTATCATCTAAGTAACACCCACATTTATAAAATTATTTTTCAATTACAATTGATTTAATATAGATTTTAAATTTATTGACATTACTAGAACAGTCAGTTTTGAATTGTTTAATATGAATAAACGTTAATAAAGTATGGCTTTTCCCATAACTTAATAATTAATATGGCAGTAATTTATTCAATATACAGAGCACATCTAACTTACCATCTTGTATCATAGGTGCCTCATCTCCTTCAATAGGCATTGCGGAGCTTATTGATTGATCAGGAGATTCCTCTTGTGGTGCATCAACTCCATCTGCATCACCCTCTTCTAAACTGTGTTCCTTTAACAATGGCTCCAATTGATTCTCTTCTTGTAGAGAGTTATCTTCTGTTTCTGCCTGATAAATTTAAATGAAATATTGAAATAGTTTACTAATGAATAGATACTTGTTACATACAAAAAACCTTTAAACCTCTTATGTGAGCTTTTAATAGATGGCACAGATTTTTTTTACAAAATAAAGGAATTAAGTAATATACAGTTATCCTATAATATTTGTAATTATAATTGATAAATTTGAGGAGGTCTTATATTGTATTAGTCAATTAGAGATTTCAGAGGCACTTCAATTATATGAAATACTTACTGGTGTTGACAGACAGTTATCTCCTATATATGCAGACTCATCACCAACTGTCCCAGGGGTTGTTTCATCAATATCCATTTCTTCTTCTGCATCAGCATTTGCTAATTGAATTAAACATAATGGTGACACAACAATAACATGCTTATTTACCAAGTCAAAGAAAGTAGTGAAAATTATTTTTTATACAATTTTAATCTGAGTAGCATTAATGAATGGAATATTTTTATTAAGCAAAAACTTGATGTAGCCTTAAAATCTTACAACAGAAAACAATGATTTTATATTAAACAAAGGCTTAAAATATAGAATTCATGCAATAGCTTTCTCTAGCTCCTGCTCTCAATTGCAACTCTCACCTATTATTAGTAAAAGTTAAATTAAGTATTTAAAAACCTTGCTCAGCTCCAGGCTGCTCCTCATTTTCAGGTGGCTGTCCAAGAGGTTCTAAATCCAAAATGTCACTACTACTTGTAGGGGCGGTTCCATTTGTTGCTATATCTATGAGAAAAATATATATTTTTAAATATACATCACATTAAAAATACAGACAACTTAAATTGTTCTTTAGTTAGTTAGGCAATAAAGGCTATAAATAGCATATTACCTAAAATATAATGAGATACAAGTGAAAAGGCATTAGTATCAGCCTATTAGCATTCCATTGCAAGGCTTACTCTAGCTTCTCACAGACTGAAGAGAAGATTTATAGATAGACCCTACAGGCTCTTTCACTGCAGTTCAGAAGACCCCACATAACCAAGATTTGTGACCAGAATATACATAGATTTCCTCACTATTTATTTTTTACACCACAAAGCACATGAGTTTTAAAGCAAAAACATAGTAATACCTACTCTGGATTCGAAGCTTTGGCTTTTAGCGAGAATTTAGTTGCCTAAATGTTAGGACATTATGACTCTTAGGAAAAAAAAGAAAAGAAATTATAAATAATGAAAATAAAAAGTATCACAGGCTTTATTAATCACTTCATATTTCTTTCAATCATTCAACATATATCACAACTAATACGCTAAGAAAAAATTGCGGCTATATTGCTTTAAAAATCAATAATTCATGTGGTCTTGCGGCAAACTTAATCTGTTATGCAAAGTAACTGTAAAGTGTTGATCAAAATATTTATACTAGTTTCTGGAAACTATTGCAGTATCCAACTAACCTGTGTCTTCTGTAGTTGGTACGGCTTCAGAGTCATCTTCTCCTGCATTATTTTCATCTATCTCACCAAGTGTTTCTGCTTGGTTTTCAACCAAAGGGGACATTTCCGCGCCATCGGGAATATCACCGTGAAGAGCTGAGTCAGACTCCATCACAAATAATAAAGATGCACTAGATTAATACAAGACAAATAAATATTGAAATGCAATTCGCCTTTATGCAGAAAAATTCAACATTTCTGTAAGAAATCAACAAAATTATTCTCTTTTTGACAATTAACTACATGGGACCATAGTGCCAAGCCAACTCGGCGTCATACTCGTTCAAAGCACAGATAAATATAATTAGTGACTTGAAATAAAATTTCAATAGCTAACATCAAATGCGTAACTGTGAATTCGCAACATAAATAAAACTATTAAATATGTTTAAAGTTATAGATTGAATATTCGACACAATTATAAGTTACATTAATGTACCCTTATTTTAATATACGTAATTCTTCTGTATTACTGTCACTTTCAAAAGCTCGAATGCACCTGGATCTGAATTAATTTTATTAATTTCATTTAGGTTAGAACACATTGTTCCTAGACTTGATCATATTAAAAGAAATCGAAAATCGACTTTCCACCTTAAATACCTTATTCAATTTAATCACAAATAAAACTAACACGATTTTATCTTAAAAACTATGTTTCTTAGCGATAAAAAATATTGAATAGAAGATTTGCTTCAATCGAACATCAAATAATAAAAACAAAATGATTCTTTACTGTGATCATCACTACACGAGTCAAATTTATAGAAAGCATCGAAGTCGAACACTTTAATATTACATCACTATGATATCACGTCAAGGGCCAAGGCCATAGAACATCAGTAATAGAGATTGGAGGTTATGTTTTAGTCAAATAAGCAAATATTATAAGTATTATAAAATTATGCTGTTCGCAGCTTAATTATGAATTTCATATTGTATCAAAAATATTTCATCAGGTTTGTAGAATGCTAATGTCATTAATTATCCCAAATTATACTAACATTTCCTGTTAATACATGATATTTATGTTTACAGTTAATTAAATAAAAAGGGAGATTTTGAAAATGTCAGCCAATAATAACAATAATGAGAAACCTGGCGATGGAATTCGTTCAATGCGAACCAGTACAGCATTCAAAGTAGTCAATTTTGAGCTATATGCCAAACCAGTAAATATTTCATTACATTTTTTAGTTGAGAATTACTGTTTTTATTTATTATTTATACTGTTTTTATGTATTAATTGTATTAATGCGTTACTTTAACCTTATAATGTGCTTTTATTTCCAGAACATAGTAATAATGAGTATAGGACTCACATGTTTTGGTCTTGCTCTAGGATATATGGCATATATGCGACAAAAATATGAGGACATGGGCTACTACTCCGCTATAGATAAGGACGGAAAGGAAATATTTGAGAAAAAGAAGTCTAAATGGGATTAACAAAATAGTCATCAAGAATGATTAAACTTGAGTACCAGTTAATAGAATTAGATTTTTAGTTGTATATGTCATATATCTAATATTTAAAATTATAAATTATTGTAATAGAATATGTACATTTTTTGTTACTACCCACTTTTTCGTGTCAAGGTATTATAAATATATCATATGTTCCTGATGAAGAAATCCTGTGGAATATGAAGTTCGTTCAATACAGATATATACTTGATTAAGGATCAGAAAAGTTTTTTTTTTTTTAGCTAGAATGCTATTTCTACAGTAATACAATTGACTATACGACTTCTTAAAATATATATCCTTCACATATACTTCATGATAACCTATATAGTATTAACATATAATCAAACTTGATACCTATTGACCTGTTCCCGCGAAAACTAGGTTCGGAGATCTTCCTCATATCTTGATATCTATAGTTTATGCGCTGTTATATATATATATATATTACTTATTTATCTTATATTTCAATGGCATCGAATAATTATAACTGCTCAATATTTTATATTAGTATCATTGCCCTATGGAAATAATGTAAGTACTCTGTACATTTTCTTCATTGGTAATCAGTATCACAGATAACAATATGGTTACTCTCGTAGTAAATCAACTAGGGATGAGCTTTGTAAAAAAGAATCGATCAGTTTAGTTTAGTTCGCATGTTTCGAACTTTTGTTTCATTGATGACATGTTAAAATATGTCACTTTAGAAAATAGATAATACAGCTTATAATGTAATATACTTTATTATTAAAATAGATTACGAGAAAGTTTAATTCGTTGATAAGCTTTTAAACTGAATTTGTTTATGTATACAACGAACTATTTTATAAAATAAGTTTCTTGAAATATCTTAAAGACAATTGATATATTTGGTAATAAAATGTTTTCTGCGTTAAAGAAATTAACAAGAAGTGGAGATGAGCGATGTCCAGCTCCTACTCCAATGTCATCTTCCTTGCAGAAAAAGTTCTCCAAAGGAGTACATTTTAATAGTAAATAGCTGTTACGAATTAATAAAAACTATGAATCCATGTATACAAAATATGTTCAATAAAATTACACATTTCTACGTTAAATAATTTTGTGATTTTTAGTGAAAATACTTATAAAAGGAGATAGAAATGTTGGCAAGTCGTGCCTCTTGCAGAGGTTGCAAGGCGGAGCTTTTACTGAGGAGTATGTGCCTACAGAACAAATACAAGTTGCACCAATACATTGGGCTTATAAAAACACAGATTTCATTGTAAAAGTAAGACCATTTTCTCTTGTTTATCCATAATGCCATTAATTAATAATGCTCATAATTAATTTCAAGTACAGTACCTAATGTCATAAAGTGGTTAGCCATCTGTGCAGGAAATACAGTGATCAAGTGTGCTATATATCATTTCACATCTGTTGATAGCAAATTCTACATTACCAGATTAATGTATGCCTAATAGTCAAACCTGAAATACTAAACAAGTATGAATTTAATATGTGGATGCATCTTGTGTAATTAGTATGAGAACTCCCCGGTTAACAGGTTAATAAGTAGATTAAAAAAAACTGTAAAGCTTTATTCTTAAGCCAGAATAACTTCTTACATACTTTACATAGAAAGAAACTTTAAAAGTTTTTATGAGACAAATGACAATGACAAAAATAATTCATGATGTGGTACAATTTTTCACAAAATAAATGAGTTGATATTTGGAAAAACTGTATTAAGATCAACTGTCATCCACTATATATTTAAAATGTATGGAAACTTAAGCGGATGAATAAAGTGTGGGCTAATAGTAGACATTACAAATATTACAGTTTTATTTTCAACTTATAGGTAGAAGTCTGGGAGGTAGTAGATAAGGGTCGTACAAAAAAGAAGCCACCACTTGGCTTAAAATTAGAAAATCAATCTGCACCAGCAGCACCAGAAGAAGAATATGATGCACCAGTATTGGATGCAACATTTTTAGATGTGTACAAGAATGCTAGTGGTGTTATTCTTATGATGGATATAACAAAGCCATGGTATGTAAAACAATATTATTAAGTGTATAATAAATATGTTTTCTTTTTAATGTTCCAATATTATTAGGTAAAATGTTAATTTTTTAGGACGTTTGAGTATGTGGTTAAAGAGTTGAGTCGGATTCCACTAGACCTTCCAGTAGTGATACTAGGTAATCACTGTGATATGCAGCATCATAGACAAGTACATCCTCATCACCTAGAACAAGCTTTACATCATGCTAAATCTATTAGGTATGTATTAACAAATCAAATCAATTTCTTTTTAATCAAGTATGCTTTTACTCTAATTTTGTATTGTGAAATATAGTAATTTATTTTTAATATACTATGTTTTTTCAATTTAAAATAAACATAGTCTGGCATCTTTTTGTTTTATAATGTGATGTCAATTTCTTTTATAAGTTTAATAAATATTTTTCAATTATCTACTATTAATAAATGTTTAAAATTCATTAAGTGAATTGTTTTTTAAATGTAGAGTATACTAGGTATTTTTCTCCAAAGGACATGGCAGCCCCATTGTAACGCTGCTTTATTATAAAGTGCTGATATCCTGCTACTATCATATTAAAGTTTATTGCGCTTTCGTAGATTTAGAAAAGGCCTATGATCAAGTGGTGAGGAGTGAGCTGTGGTCAACGTTATCTACGTATGGGGTGAGAGGTTGTCTGATCCAAGCATTGAAGTCTCTCTATGAGGGTTCTAGTGCTTGTGTTAGAATAAACGGAGCGTATTTGGAGTGGTTTCCTGTCGAAAGAGCTGTTTAACAGGGATGTGTTGCATCACCATGGCTGTTCAACATATTCATGGATAATTGTTTGACAGATTTAAAAGAAAGTATTTATGGGTTAAGAATGAATGAATCACTCATCAAATGTTTACTCTACGCTGATGATCAAGTAATACTTGCGTCATCCGCTAATGAGCTACAGGAGGTGGTAAATATTATGAATAAAGCTTTGAAAGGGAAAGGAATAAAAATGAATGTACACAAAACGAAAGTTATGCTTTTTTGAAAGAGATGAATCTATGATGAATGACAATAATTTGATAGATGGGGAACAAGTGGAAGAGGTGCAAGAATTTGTATACTTGGGATCTAAATTTACAAAAGATGGAACATGTGAAAGTGATATCGAAAGGAGAGTGAATGCAGGGAATATGGTAAATGGTGCTCTGCATGCTTTTATGAATAGCCAGATGGTGTCTCAAAGGGCTAGACTGGCAGTGCATGCTGGAGTGTTGGTGCCAACACTTATGTATGGTAGTGAAAGTTGGGTATGGCAGAAGAATCACAAAAGTAAAATAAATGCGGTAGAGATGAGAGCGTTGAGAAGCATGAGTGGATTAAAACTGAGTGACAGAGTAAGAAATAGTGTGATAAGAGAACGTTGTGGTATAAAAGAAGACGTAGTGACTAAAATTGAGAAAGGTATGCTTAGATGGTTTGGGCATGTAGAGAGAATGAATGAAAGGAGACTGACAAAAAGGATTTATGAGTCAAGAGTGAATGCGAAAGTTGGAAGGGAAAGACCAAGGCGAACGTTCCTGGACCAAATCCAGGAAATATTAAATAACGGACAGGTCAAGAGTACTCTAAGCTGACAAACTTGTATGAAAGGTTTAATGACAATGAAAGAAGCGAAGGAAATATGCAAGGATCGTGGCAAGTGGAAGGATGTTGTCTCTGCCTACCCCTATGGGAATGAGCCGTGATGTTATGTATGTATGTATCATATCAAAAAATTCTGACGTTAGACTACTCATAATGCTCTGCAGTAGGCCAACATCAAACCAATTTAGACCATAGCAGGTTATAAGAGAATGTCTTTCTTTCCAATTTCTCAATCAATCTAGTCTCTAGAACCCTTTATATAAATTTATTATAGAAACATATACAGCTATCCTTAAATAATTTGTCACTTTTATTTATTGCTAGAATCTAGAACAGTTTAATTTTTATATCTAAAATAGGGCCACCTGTAATTTCAGTGTAACATATTTTTAATGCATATGAAAATACATTACACACAGCAAATAAAAAAAAATTCGCAGGTTGCGAATATCTAAATAATAAAGATCGAACCTATTTCCTTTCCATTACTTTATTTTTTTATTGATTGATAATAAAATTTGGAAACCTGTTTCTTGGTTATTGTAAAGGTATTTTTAAATTTGTCATTTATAGGACTGCACCAATACGTTATGCAGAGTCTTCTATGAGAAATGGGTTTGGTTTAAGATTACTGCACAAATTTCTTAGTGTGCCTTTTTTAAGGTTACAAAAGAGTAGTTTGTTGGAACAATTGCAAAGAAATCAAAAAGACACTGAAGAGATTGAACAAGAACTTGATGATTTTCAGGTAAAAAAATCTTTTATGTTTATTATATAATTGGTTTGAAAAATGTTTCTCAATTTTATCTATATCATTTCTATTTTACGTTTATTAATATGATATACTTTAGAAAATCCCTTTCTGTTCAAAACGAAATAGAACTTTTATCTAAATAGTTTTAGAAGATGAAAATTTGCAAATTTGACTGCCTCTAGCATTATATTGTAAAGTATGGAAATTGTACATATTAATTTGTGTTGTTCTAAACTGGTGAGAGGCTTCGGCTCTGGCTAGTTACCATCTTACTAGAACACATGTGATACTAAGCAAATAATTTTCCTTCCGGTACTATGCTTTTAAAAGCCTACTTGATATTTTTGGCTTGACAGAACTCCGAGGAGTCTCATTACAACGTGTTCGTGGACCGCTTAGCAAACAAACGTCGTCAAAGTGTTGAGCCAGAACTACAAGTGAATAATGACCGCTCACCTAGTATTGTACTAGGTGCTGGTAAACCTATAGTGCCGCCTAATATCAATCCACTTGTAAGTATTAGCATAAAATATGTTTGACTGTGTTTATTACTATTAGGAATATTCACATATTAGGCTGATAAAATAACTCAGAAACACTTTTCCTTTAACCCTTTCGCTGCTGCCCTTTCACACCAATACTGAGGAGACAGTGTCAAAGACTGTTTTTGTATAGCGTAGGTTTTGAGCATAAGACCTTTAGTGAAACGGGACAAAAACTTGTATTCATAATACATTGATGTGTGCTATGCTAGGAGATATTTAAGCTTGGGATCACGTTGAAACGAATTGTTTATTTTGCTAAGTGAATTGAATATTATATAGAAATGTGTTAACGTCAACTCATTATTACTATACGTATTAATATTAATATAAATTAAATTTGATGATTATTTATTTATTTAACAAAAAATATTTTGTTTTGTTTGTGAACTTTCTCTACGCGATCAAATCAGAAATGAGGAGATCCGTAGCAGAACCAAAGTCACCGACATAGCCGCGTAGAATCGCGTACCTGAAGTGGCAATGGGCGGGGCACACAGTTCGACGGACCGATGGACGTTGGGGCCCGAAGGTGCTGGAGTGCGACTCCGCACCGGGCGGCGCAGTGCAGGGAGAGCCACCACAAGGTGGACCGTCGATATCAAGAGCATCGCCGCTAGCCCTTGGAGCCCGTGAGACGTGAGACCTATGACCAGCAGTGGACGTCCATCGGTTGAAGCGACGACGACGATTTTGTTTTGTCTATGGCTGCACCGATTGTGGAACATATCATTTGGATGGCATAATATTACGCCAATTGTAGTTAACGAACATTTTTGTTAGAACATCATCACGCCATTACAATAGCGACATTGAAAAAATGGCGTAGTAGCGAAGGCGTTAAATCCTTTTTGAAATGGTGTCAATTCCAATATTTACCAATCGACATTTTTAAATGATCGTGTATATTTTTAAAGTTCTTGTGATCAGTGAGTTAAGCGGTCTAATACCAACCTCGCATTTTTATGTGGTTAATGAGAATTGTTTATGGCAATTCGGTTTCAAAGTTGCCATCCTTTTTAAGTGGCAAAAACTTAGGTGTTGCAAAATTGAAATAAAAGAATTTTTCATAAGAAAAAACAACTTAACAGATACATTAACATAACTGAAATTTTCTATACTATGGCTGTTAAAACCCAAATATTGAACTGTAAAACTTTCAAATTTTATATTTGCATGTCGCCCTGTGGTGTATTATATAAAAAAGTCTGTAACGGTCGCAGATAGAAGCAATTTTTGTATAGTTATGACGCAAAGGATAAAGGATGTGACCCTCGGATAATATATGTAAATGGTTATTTTTACATACCTTCAATCGCTCTCACACATATAATTCCATATTTATGTATATTACTAATATAATACATTACTAGCTATTCACCACATTGTTACCCGCGTAGTTCCGATTTTTTTTTGTAAATTAAAAGTAGTCTGCATGACCTACTCCTTATAATATCAGCTGTCTGTCAAAGTTCCGTCAAAATTAGCCTAACTGTTTCACAGATTACCGTGAACATGGGTTTTAAAAATAGATTTTTTGACTTTAGTTTACTCTACTACTATTGGACTCTTTAGTTAACAATATTTACCACGAAAACTCTTTACTTCACAATAGATTTTCAAAAGTTATAAAATAAATAGTCTTTTTGAGATGAAACTTCTTTAGGCACATAAGGGTAATTTTTTTACGGATGAAACCCGTCATTAGCGTAACGAAGATGGGCAGCCTTTATGCGAATTCGTTTGAAGGTTAGCTAGTTTTAATATTTATAAATAACATGTAGCATTTTAATGTGCCACTCGTGATTTAACAATTTAATATACTTTTTTTTTCATAGATATATTTTCATAGATTCTAAACTTTAAATTCAAATACATAATCTAACAAATAGTGACAAAAAACACGTGGCATCTTCACTTTGCAATTCGTCATTTGAGATTTCAATAAATTATTTGTATTAATTATCAAATCTGTTAATATTTTAATGATAGTAAAATTAATTAAATTCCTAACATGTCTTCGTTATTCCCTCCCTCTAAGTTTCGGCAATTTGAAGTTTAAGATTTGTATAAATATAAACAAGACTTCAAAATTAGTTTGCCAAAGAAGTTTCAGTTTTGACATGTGTACTTTTACGTACGCACTTTTAATTTTTTTATTTAGTCTTTACTCATGTAAATAGGAGGATAAAATGTATATTTTTGTTTACAGTTAGCACAATCTATTAATCCCACCTTAAATCCTTCGAATACTGAACGCCCTCAATTGAAACAGAGCCAATACGTGAGTCCTGAATTAATAAAGACCAAACCACCTGTCAGTATGGAGATGACCCCTTCTAAGGTGTCGCATGATAGGTAAAACATTGTTAATTTTCTCTTGATATTTTGAAATTATCTTTCTGTATATGAAAACTATTTATTTCATTAGTATTCCAAGTACACCATCGGGAACTAATGTCTCAGTATCGGGATCTTCAGGGGCTTTGGACGAGTTCTATGCAGGAACACTGGATAGCAGCTTCCTAGAAGACCTAGGACCACTGTCTGCAGGCAATCAAGACATTAACTATGAAACTGATAGGTTAGTAACTAAGAAACTAAGATAGTTTAAGAAATCTTAAATAGGAGAAGACTGCATTTCTAATATGAAAAGATTTCGTCTTCTAATAAAATGGTCACGTACAACGCGGTGTCTGGAAAGTTTTACAAACCGATTAATTAGTTAAATATGTATAAGCAAATAAAAAGTGAGTTACTACTAGTAATGTTGTCATATCTCTTTTGCAGTGACGAGGATACACCTATCAATCCTAAAGTTACAGTAGACGAGGATGACTTAGATATAGATAATAGCCCTATCAGACCTTTAACAGGCGTCGGAGCAGAGGTTATTACAAGGACAAACAAGGAAGACTTGTCGGAAATGTTTGTAAATCAAGCAAGGATATCCAAGGACCCAGAGGAAAGTGGTGATAGTTTGTGTATACATAACGATCCAAGCGGTCACATCCATTCAGAATATCCACTTTGGGCTGGCGACTCCAGTGTTAGAAGATCTCCAGAAGGTAACGTTAATGTAGCTTTAAAACACAAGTGATATCAATTAAACTAACATCAAATCGCTCTCCAAAATAAAAGTGCGTGCGTACAAAGTAAGTGTGAGAAGTGAAACTTCTTGGGCAAACAAATTTTTAAGTCTTGTTTTTTGATCCGGTAAACTTCCTACCGTCTCAAAATCAATAATAAACCTATTAAACTAAGTGGACTCTGTGTAGATTTTAGAGCTTGTAATGAATGGCGTTTTTTAGTGTACTATAACGACATACGAAAAATGCTTGTAACGGTAAGTAAGCAGTAGCCCATTAACGTCCTACTGCTGTGCTCAGGCCTCCTCACTCGTACGAGAGAGGCTTATAAGAGCATAGACCCACCATGCTGCTCCATTGCGGGTTGGCAGGCATAGTGCAAAAATGCACTCTATATTCCTTCTCTCTTATAGTCTGATGTGACAGGAATCCGACACGACTGGAGACAGATTAGATGCACGACTGACAGCTTAACGTGCTCTCTGAGGTACGGGGGTGAGTCACACCGCCAATTTCCCAACTTCGAGCGAATATTGAGAAAATCTTAATATCTACTTTTGAATTTACCCGACCCGGGACTCGAACCCAGCACTTCATGTCTGTGGCCGAACATGCTAACCACTAGACTTATGAGACAATTTTTTAACGGTATATCTAAAAATTTTTAGTTGCTGTCGTAGTCTCAAATAAATGCAACGCTTTTTATGACTTATTTTACCATTTAACAGGAGGCGAGGATCCCGATAACGCCAAAGAGCCTGATACAAAGGTAAGAATTTTATTATCGTCAGACTATAAATATAAAAGTCTATGACATTGATTTATATAAAATATTTATATATACATACAAAAGTATTGATATAAAATCGTTTAAAAGGTTGAAAAGAAACACAAGAAGAAGAAATCAAAGGATAAAGACAAAGGTGACTTCAGTGACAAGTCTGAAAAGACAGAGAAGAAGCATAAAAAGAAATCTAAAAGCGAGAAACGATCAAATACGCAGAAGGATTTACTATCTCCCTCCATTGCAACAGAATTTAATTATGAAGAATATGATAGTATTTAATTGTACATTGTGGTATATAAGAATTGTAATAATATATAAGTCGACGGCCCCTACGTGTAAAGACTCAAGTGTAAATAAAACCCTAGCTTTGTAAGAAAGCATTTTAAAGATTTAACAATTTAACACTGTACTCTACCTTTTGTACTTATTATATGTTTTTAAGTATCATGTTTCATTAGGATGATGACCTAGATTTAAAAATTGCTGATATAAATCCGTATATTAAAAAAAACCGTTAATATGACAACAATGCGAGTTAACTCCTTATACGTAGAGACCGTCGGAATATATGAAAAACTATATATAATCGTTGCAAACCCTTACTTTGCTTTTAATGATAATATTAATAACAAAAAGTTTTTTAAACAGGTCATTCCATTTTTAGAATATCAATAATGTTGTCTTCGAATATTGAAACCTCGAATAAGAAAAGAAACAACAAACGCTTTTTTAAAATACTAAACCGATTGTTCGCGTTAAAAATGCAGTGAGACATTCTAGCTCCGCCCCCTAACCAATCAAATATTTTCAAATGAGAAGATCAAGTTCACAGTGAACTCACTGCATTCTTAACGCGAATAAATTGTAGTCTCTTTACTTAAAGTTTAAAAATACGGCTCAATGTTTTATGGAATACTACCTGGTGTTCCATGTAGTTCCCGATCCCGTGGTTATATGTGGAAAGCTGTAAGTTATCGGGTCGAAATATCAATTTGGTAATCCACCTGAACACATACCAAAAATTTATTCAGAAAAGTTTTGCCATTTAGGGAGACTTCAGCCATACATACTTACAAAATTATATTAATTATTTGTATACAAAGATTTAAATAACTTACTGCTGGTGAATAACTTTTGTGTCTTTATTGTATAAAGAAATCTCAAAAAACTGGCACAATCTGACGTTTGGTCCTATAAAATATTTTCTATACAAAATTGCACAATATTGTACCGAAATGTTGTAAAAAAAAAACGTCATTTCACTGAACACATTTACATTACGAATGTTCGTTTCATAGTTTTATTATAGATGAATGAAACTAAATTCTCGAATATTATTTGTTATCTATGATTCTAAATCTTATTGGATCTTTCGTTTACGAATCATTTATACTAATCTAGTCATATCAAAAATTAAATTTTTTTTAAATGTCATAGGTACATTTATCATTCGTTAACAGAGTCAAAATATTTTTTTTTATATTACAACAAAAAAAGTGTCTGTGTACACATGGGGGAAGTTAAACTTCTTTAGCCTATATTGAATTAAATTCTCTAATACAATTTTTTTTTATAAGACTGAGTAGAGTAAAGACCCAACAAACACATCGTACTTCGAGTAATGCAAATTTATCTTCAGTACCAAAAGAAGGTTTACTACAATCAATCTCAATAAAGTATATTATGAAAAAAATTACTTTGTTAACTTATCTAGTCTATTCTTGAATTTAACATGAAATTTATTTGAACTTTATGTTAACGAACATGCTTTATGAAAGTGATGACATGAATGAGCTCGTGTAGATAGACAAGTAATACAATTTTGAAGTGAAAACTTCTCTAAGGGCACTTTGAGAATGAGCCGTCATGCTCGTTTATGTAACGCTCGTTAATGAACAGTTGGCTCTCTTCGACTAAGAGAGCGAGAGAGGTATAGTTAACTTATCCCTGCTATATTCTTTTGGCGACCTTTACATCTAACAAAATATTCCATAATAATTTATACACAATTATATAGTGAATAATCTTATGAAAATTGCATCATATGTATCGATACGTATAAAAAGACTATTATAAACTCTTAAATTTGTCAGTATTTGAAAGATTTTTTAATTAAAGATCATTTATTACTGTGGCTACCTTTTGTACTACATATGTTTTTAAGCTATATTATAAAATGGGTGATGTGAATCATAGTAAAAAACGTCAAAATGTTTATCATGGAAGATGACTTTTTATACGTAGGGAACATTAATATAGAACAAAAATAATAGTTGTATTTCATATTTTTAACAGAAGTTTTCACTTCTGTCATTTGATTTTAAGTAGTTTTCTTTTGGATATATGAATTGTCGATGAAAATGTATTATTTACAAGCAAATAAATATGCATTAGCTTTGCAGCTGCTACTTTGGAGTTAAGTGAGGGTAGAAAAAACTTAGTTTTATCGCTCTCCTTATGTTTCAAAAGCATTTTGAAGTGTAAAGAATCTACTCGTTATGGTAAAATAAAAAATAAAGTGTTGCGTGTACTTATGTACACGCGTCAGAAGTTATACTTCTCTGGCGTCTTCTATGTTTGTAGAAAAAAATGACACTAACAATAGATAAATGTAAACTAACTTTCATTGGATACAAAAAGTTTATAATCTGTTTTCTATAGTTGAGTCTGAAAGTTATAATTTTGATAAGAATGTCAGGTTGATTTTGGTTGGTTATTTTCAATGTCACAATATAAAAAAACTAAAATGTTGATATAGCTATAGCTAACTTCAGGGTGTCGGTTTTTTGTGACAGAGTGCGCGCGCATCGTAAAACTTTACTCTCATCATTTTCCCTAACGTGACAAAAGAAGTATAACTTCAGTAATATTATTAGTAAGTAATTAACACCGTGCATTTGTTTATAGGAATTGCGCTAGAATGCTACTAATTTAAGTTCTTCCATGTATAATATCCTATAGTTTATCAGACGATTGATATTTTTTATAAATTGTATTATCTGTTTACGTCGGGGATGATAGGAGGTTTCGACCGAGGCTAGTTGCCCTTCCTGCAAAGAGGTACCACAAATACATAATGACAATCGGCTACGATGCTGGGGAGAAATCATTGAGTCATAATTATCTCTTATGACTTATATATAACATCATACCGCGACAGCAATTTTTATTCTTTCGAATCACGTTTTTGCTGGTAAGGTAGCTAGCCATGGCCTCCCACCATTCCAGTCTCAAGACGAACTAAAAAAATTAAAATTTTCTGTATTTGCGCTATTGGAAATCAAACCCCCGACCTCTGATAGCGAAACGAGTACTCGCACCATTGTGCCAGCGAGGCCCTCTAGCCACGGACAAAACCTCTCACCATTCCAGTCACAGAACGAATTAAAAACTACAATTTCCTTTATTTACCATACTGGAAATTAAACCCCAGGCCCTCCGACAACGAAACGAGTAATCGCACCATTGTGGCAGCGAGGCCCTCAAATTTTTAAATGTCTCATGTAAAATCACTTATCTATTTATTTGTGTAACTATTCTTTCAAAACTGCGATATACCTAATATAAATAGACGGTCCCTACGTAAAACGTGTTGAGTATACAATTCTTGTTTCAATGATCAAATATTTATTACTATACCAACTTTTGTTCTACTTAAATGTCTTTTTATGCATCAGCTTTTAACAGCTATATGATTTAAAAAACCTAGGCTATTATAATCATCAAAATTACTAAATTATAAAAACGCTTAAAATGGAAGTTGGCTGTTTATACCTCTCACAGCTCATACCTCTTCTAAGGAATTTGTAATAAATATTAACATTTTATTGTATGAAATAAAAATGTATATTGATGTGCATTACACATTTTTAAATGCTTGTTAGTGTTTTATTGTATATTTTTATTGTGGTTAACGCTTGTTGCGAGAAATACATTTTACTATAACTATCTGTGTTTCTGTTGTCTCTATGTAATTTTATTGAAAACTTATTAAATTCTTTCATTTTAAAATATTACTAAGAATTTTGACTACTGGATTTATGTATATCATGTTGTATTTTTACTGCCAATATGATCATTTTTTGTAGGATTCTATTGTAAAAAATGCAACGTGAATAAATAAAATAATTGTTTCTGGTTTGGGATTCTAAGGAGACTGAAAGTTTTGCGTTAAGTTATGCCACACCGATTTTCAGTTTTATGCAAAGTTATGGAGCTTATTTGAATGTAACTTCTTTCATTTCCCATGAGAGCTTAGTTATTTATGTCTTATTAAAAGAAAACCCAAGTGATGTCGAAACCATGACATTGATGCACATAATTTTTTTTATTGCTGGCATACTATGGACTATAATCTTACCTGACAGTAAATGGTGATATAGTCTAAGATGGAAGTGCACTAACGTAATAGTTAATCGACCTCATGATTTCTACATAGCATAGTATCGGAATGCAATTTTTATGCTTGACGGCACTTCTTTGGCAAGTCATAAAGGTTAGTAGCAGCACATTTTCGTCCCACTGCTGGGCACAAGCCTCCGCACTCGTAAGAGAGAGGGTTAGAACATGGACCCACCACACTGCTCCACTGTGGGTTGGCAGGCACAATACACGAATGCTAGTCTGATGTGATGGCGATCTGGCATGACCGGAGAGAGATCAGGCGCAGGACCAACGGCTTGACGTGCTCTCCAAGGCAAGGGGGTGGTGCACACCGCCAACTACCCAACTTCAGGCAAATATTAATCGATTTGTGATTTTCAACTTCTTTGATCGGGCAGTAACTAGCAACGGCCGAAGCCTCCCACAGATCCAGACTCTATAAGAAAATGCAGATTTGTAAATTTGTCCTGACCACGAATTGAAACCGAGACCTCTGCTAACTAAGCGAGTAGTCGCAACATTGCGTCAGCGAGGTCGACAAAATATTTTAGGAATCAAGGTTTCAGATACTATCTGTTGTGATGTTAGGCGAATGCTGTCACCGTTTGATATTTCCAAACAAACTGAAACTAATCCGTTATCAAATCCTGTACATTAAAAAAAATTAAAAGGGCATACACATAAGTACACATGTCAGAAGTGTAACTTCTTTGGCAAATTGATTTTTAAGTCTTGTTTATATTTATACATATCTAAAACTTTAAGATTCCGAGGGAAAAAGGAAGAAATGTTAGGAATTTAATAATCATTAAAATATTAGGTGTCGAAAACTGATACAAACAATTTATTGAAATCTCAAATGACGAATTGTAAATAAAAAAGCCACGGATTTTGTCAATATTAGAAATAATACATTAAATTTTGTTTTCGAATTTCAAATTTAGAATAGAGAATTTACATTTTTTTATTTTTAAATATTAAAACTACCTAACCTTCAAACGAGTTAGCATAAAAAACGCTGCACATCTTTATGACGCTGATCAGGCGTTTCATCCGTAAAAAATTTACTCTTATGCGCCTAAAGAAGTTTTACTCCAAAAAAACACATAGTGTCCATTGTAGTATTGCAACACATGCCAGACATTAGCAAGCTTACCTATATATTTATACATATATTAATTTTCTAGAAATATTTAAATTAATAATTTCGACTTATGTATATAATGTATCTTTTTTTAGCATTGCTAACTTATATCTCCCTCTCAACTTCAGTTTGCACTTTGCGTAACGCTTTCGTCACTCATTCACCAGGTTGTTCCCCAAGTCAAGCGTGCGTAAAGAAGTTTTACTTCAAAAAATTAAAAATTTATTTACAGAATAGTCAGAAATAATATGTTATCCAATATATCATTGTGCTCGTAGTTTGTTTTAATAGTATCAAAGTCATATAGAAGGGGTAAATCGGCAATGATGGGTGATTGTTGATTTCAACGAAAGAATTTTAATAAATAGATTACAATCTATTCAAAATGTAAATATACAACCACATCGATATTTTATTGGTTAGATTATAAAAATTGGACCAATTGTATGTCCTTGTAGTAATGTAACAATATTACAAACAAAAAAATCTCTACATAACAGAACTTACAGATATTAGTCAACTTTATTTTATACATTCTATAGTACACGATTATTTAACATTAATATTCACCTAATATTATATTTTATACATTTATGTATATTAGATAATATTCTCCGCTTTGTAATAAGTTAATAAAACTATAAAATATCATCTTCGTAAAAGTATAGGCATTTAGTAAGGCTAATGTAGGTAATGAAACAATATTTGGTGATTTTACGGTTCTCTTTGAATACAACAAGTAGTACTTAATAGATAAATAATTTATACAAAGCACTTTGTACTTGCCTTTTCCTTTTTTAAATATATATATCAGATTTGTTTAGAATGCTGAGCCTAAAAATGGCTTAAATTTAACTTATAAATCATTTTATTAATTCATGATTTTTTTTGGCTGATTTTTTCTCGTATAAAAACAATAATAAAGGTAAAAAAGTGTTAAAAAATGTATAGAGATAAATATTGTGATGAATCCTGTAGATGAGTACAGATATAATATTGTACTTTGAACATAATCACTTGAGCAAAATATGTAAAAACAACATATACAAGTTTATTTGTGCGTGGGTTTGTAAAATTGCATTCATACAAGAATATAAATAGATAGATATTGATAGCTATAAATATAAACGGTGAATTTGAATTTCAAATATTTTAGACGTTTTTGTAAATTCGCGAGTCATCGTATTTTTAAAATTGTATAGCTATTAAAACATGTTATTACAAAACGTCTTACAAAATGTATACTTGACTCTTTGCACGTAGGGCCTGTGGATACAGTCTAATATGAAGTTATGTTAGCTAGTATGAGTATTGTTTGTACTAATATGAAGTTATATTAAAACACTAATAAATTTTTATTCCAGTGATCCAGGATTTACCTATATATTTCTTTTTATTTAATAAGAATTTCATAGGTTTTATCTAACAACCCCAAGCAATTCATCATATTAATATTTTTCAAAAAGTAAAATTTATATTACTTTCAAATGCAAAGTTTACTTTAAAACAATCTAAGAGTGTTCCTAAACGTTTTCTATAAAATAACAGCATCCATTTAAGTACAAACAACAAACAAAAAAGATGAATTTTATTAAAATGTCCATAATAATAGTATTGTGTTCTGCACAAATGTAACACCACACGCACAAACAAACGCATTTAGGGTAAACATATTTACAAATCAATGGCAAAAATTGGAAAAAAGAGATTACACAAACTAAAATATCCTATTATTTACAGTGGTTACGGAACACAATGGGTCAATGGTTGGGAATATAAACCGACAAATCATATGAAGCTCATGCTAGGCAATTAATAAAAATATCGAAGTAAAATGATAAATAAAAATTATAATCGGAAGAATGTCACATATATTAATGGTATTTTAAAATTAATTATAATAACAGTATGCACCATTTTCCGAAGTATAAATGCGTAATCACATTTATGTAATGTACCAGTGTGAAAAAAGTACAAATCACTGCATTGGAAGAATCATGACACGACATTAAAAGGATAATTTTACTTAGTGTTTAAACATTCGCTCGTGTTTCTAATCCAAGTTTGTATGGAAGAGACGCTCTGAGTAATAAGACCGCCTTTGTGCCTTTTATTATCCTAATCGGTCCGAAGCGGGGAAATTGAAATCCCCCATGTATGAGTATAATACCTTGAACATTGGAAGAGATACATTCATATTATTTTGTAATCATGAAAACATTATAAAGAAACTTTTTCTGTTTTTTCATTATTTCTCTCACTCAAACATACGCGGTACCGCAAGGAAAGTGCCAGACAAATGTACGACATTGTTTTATCGCCTCATAGAAGTGTAACAGTACACACGTGTTTTTCTGATGACTCTGTTTCATTTCTATAGGAATGAACTGGGGTCTTTTGGTACCCCCGTTCGGATCACACGTAATTTTTGACAAATTGTACTTTCCCTAGTCGTATGCAATTAATAAATGACATTTTGCGAAGCCGCAGCGACATTGTTCCCGATTTGAATAAGAGATTTAACAGGCAAAATGTAGAGTATTCTGGATTCCACTGTATCTTTGCCTAAAGTATATAAAATTTTGATTTGTGTGATTATACCTCCAAAGCAGTGAAATGTGTTCATTATACAACGCTTTTAAAATATTTATAAAAGAATTGCCGGTAGATAGAAAAACAAGATACTAGAAAACATTTAAAATATTTTGGGAATGTTAATCTAGCTTTTTATTAATTGGCAACAAAATCATCAAAGATACTAAGGTTTCCAAAATATATATAACTAATATCAACTTATCAAATTGTGCTTTTTATACACAAACGGACAAGGACAAAGCCTGTTTTCAATGTCCACATATATTCAGTGAAGAATTTTCACTTTATCTATTAAATGTATAGATAACCATTTCCATTTAAGGCATACATATATCAGCAATCTCTAACTTAGCTGCTCAAATATCACTCAGATCATATATATGCATTGTCAACAATATATAAGTTTTCTTAGATTTTCGCAACATCACCCATGATAAGATAGGATTTAACGAATTTATATCACGTATATCAAACAAGTTATTCATTTATCACGTAAGGGTAGGTTAGGTGAAGGGGTGCGGGGGGGGGGGGGGCAAGTAGAAACTTACTGCTTACACTTAAATGTGGGTGTTGAAGTACGGCGAAGCCTATTTGATGCTTATGTAACATGATGACCGCTGCCAACCGGGACGTAACGTTTTTGTAATAAGCTAAGATACTTAAGCTCAGTACTTAATAAGAAATAATACTGTATCACGATAAATTACAGATCTTTTTCAGATATACAATTCCGTACCACATTATTTTGATCTATCAAGTAAGGTTTAGCCACCGTTTTGCGATTTGAGCGCACAAACATGCGTTTATCTTCAATGCATTAATTTTTATCTGTTTTAAATGATATTGCGGTTCTTACGCATTATAGATTCTTACATTAAAGAGGAGGGGGGAGGGGGAAAACGGAGACACCCGGAGACAGTCATCCTTACGTAATGAATGAACGGCTTCTGTTTTTATTCATCATTTCTTCCTATAAAGAAACAAGACCAATGATTCAAAATATAAAAATCAAAGGTATACATGATATAAAGACAAGCTTTTTTTTTAAAATCAACATATAAGTTTCTTCGGCATTATAACTGTTATGCAATGCAAGTAATGTTTATAACAATGTACCAGTCCACTGAAACTATGTAAATACCTATTAAAAAAAGGAATGTTTATTATTTAAAAATTGTGATAAAATTCATTGATCTAGTTGAGACTTAACAATTACGAATCTCATTTTTCTATTAAATAATGTACTTTCATTATCAAATTATAGCTACGAATGGTAGCTATATGAACTGTTTTTATTACTACTATTGTTATTGCTTTTCATAAGAATGATTTCACACAACGAACAAATAACAAAGACCTAATTAGGCCCACTATACGTACGTCGTATTTCATAGATATATAAATATATAAATGGAGAATATTCGGTTTCATAGTTTTAAAATATACCAAAGTAAATTTCAACGCAGTCAGTACAGAAAATAATTACATTCAACGATTCACAAATTCATTAAAAATCCTAACACTCGTGTATAAAACAACGTTATATCTAACTCAAACAAAGAATCCGCTAGTGTCTAATATATTTAATCCATATCTCTCATAAACTATCCGCTGCAAAATAATTTCAATGCATTCCTAGCTTCAATAAACTTACATCTATGTAGATAAATCTTATTTACAATCACTAACAATAATTGTTCAAAAATAATTACATCACCAATCGATAGTCTCTTCGGGGTTAAGCGTTGCAAGGTTCGTATAAATTATTGCAAAGAAATTTAATCCTTTCGAATATTGATATCAGATACATTTTGAAATATACTTTTTGTCGAAAAAGAAAAGGTTCAAATTTATTTGCATTACTTATAAGTCTTTGTTACGCTGAGGGTAATTAATACTTAGGATCAATCCGCACGCGAAGCCTCGGAGAATCCATCGTCCAAGTAACCATGCAGTACGTGTGCACCATGCCCTAAGTGGTTGCTTAAGGGCTCGAAACTCACACTTTGCTCAACAAAAGTATTGTGCACTTGATTCGGCGGCTCCACTCGGAACTGCCCCAGAGTCCATGGATCACTAACTTCTGGAGCTCTTCGAACTCCACTGTCGAACGGTGACAGTTCGCCCCAAGGTTGCGGAGGTGGAGTATTCAACATGCTGGGGACGTTTTCCACTCGCGACTGCATAGCCGGCTCAGTTCCGAACGAAGTGTTTCCCCAAACTAAAGATTCGATACCCGATGTGGGAGTATTCATATGGTTGAAACCCCAAGTATTGGATATCTCCGGCGGTGGGACGTTCGGGGTTGCTTCAGGAACCTTCGTAACTGATCGCCCATAGACATCCTGTGCCCTCGCATTCAAGTGCGGTCGTGATGTATGGCCGTCGGGACTAGGCAAATGACAATCGGGACGCATCATCGGACTGTATTTTCCCACCCCTGGACTCTTTTTATTGTTGAAACTATTGTCAACGCTGGGTCTAGGTGAGTAGGGGCTGTGATGCTGCTGCTGTCTTGACATAGGACTGTATTGTCCTGGGGTCCTATTCGGATTGTTACGTAGGTTGTCATTTTTGACTCCTAAACCTGGATCGGGGCTCGTGTGAGTGGAAGGATGTGGGGAAAACGGTGCGTGGTGTTTAGGGATAGAACCGTAAGTATCAGTGTTCCATGCACCAGTTTTTTGTAGTTCCTGTTTAACGATTTGACTCGTGTCAGGGCTAGGTTGAGCGGAATATGGGCTAGGTTGTGATGAGTATGGACTGGGTTGAGTTGAATAAGGGCTAGGCTGAGTAGAGTATGGACTCGGTTGGGCGGGGCTGGGCTGCGTTGAATATGGACTTCTTTGAGAAGAGAATTGACTTTCTTGTCTGGGCATTGGGCTGTAGCTATTGTAAGTCCAATTATTAGGATTTTTCATATCCTGTTTTGTTCCTAAAGTTTCAGGACTCGGTTTATTTTCCAGAGATGTTGTAGGACTACACTGTTCGATAACTTTACCGTGTCTTATTTTTGTGTTGGTTTCTAATCTATTTAGCGGGCTCGCTTCAGACTTATGGGAAGGAGTATTTTTAAATTGACCTAGATTCCATGAATGGTTGCCTTTGAGTAAGTCTTGTTGAACATCAGGACTACTGGGCACTTGGCTATCAGGTTTTTGGACGGGACTAAAGTGTGGACTACCTGCATCCGTTTTCAATGAATCGGACCTTGGAGTGGACGATGAATCAGGCTTAGACTGAGCAAGGGGACTTGAGAGTTTAGGAGTGGTTGAGCCTTTCGGAAGTTTAGTTTCGGAAACAGCTGTAACATTTTCTATTGAAGTCTTTGACTGTTCAAGATTTATTTTCCTTGGGGACATAATTTGTTTTCCGGCAGATGTACCTTTAACGACAACACTAGTACCTAAGTCGGAAACACTTTTCGGCTCTTGGAATATACTTTCTGAAGACTTGTCTGGAGATTTTATTTCGACTTTACTAGCAGTGCTTTCGGCTACGTCATTCTTTGTACATTCATTTCCTTCATCAGTCTTGGAAGTTTGTGTCTTTGATTTCTTCTTTTTAGATTCTTCGCTTTTATTTTCTTTGGGTTTCGTTTTCTCTGGATCTACACTATCTTTAAGGTCCTGCAGTTCTTTGCCCGTATAGAGACGTTTCATGCCTCTCGGCAGTGCGCGACAAGAGCTGAGATTTAGCGATTCAACGTTAGGGCATTTTAACAAAACTTTTTTAATAGCTTCATAGGAAACGGATGACCCGCATAAATTGAGTATTCTGAAAAGAAATTCAAAGTTTTTAACTATAGTTGACTAATATATAACAATTATTATTTAAAATTCACCATTGATGAACGTAATCCTCATCAGGAAACCTGCATATTCCGGGAGAATGTGTAGCCAGCCTACTCACATTGGAGCAGCGTGGTGGTTATTAAGTAAAATTCGGGACCAGTTAAATAAAGACGAGACGTGATCAAAAAGAGAAACGAGCGTATGGACTATGCGAATGTCTTGATATAATAAAAATATCTTAGGTTACTCATAAAAACTAAAATAGTGTTCAAATACATTTTAAAATTTTATTTATAGATTTAGGTTTAATGATCTATATCCTGTAAAGAAAAAAATTCACTTCTTAAGAAAATCAAATTATAATACACCCTTCAGAGGTGTTGATATATATATAAATCTAAAAATAACTATATTATATTAATACATCAGTGAAAATTTAATCCTGAAATTTAGTAGAATATTTCTAAAAGTTACAAATTATTTTTCACAATTTATATTATCCAGTAAACTATTATACAAAATTGTTTCCTCAAATTGATTAGTTGTTGTCTGTACCATGTTGTTATAGATCGGATATAAAATATATACTCCATTTCAGTAAACAAAACTGCTAATGACTAAAAATTTACTAATGAATTAAAACTCAAAGCATCAATTATATATTAGAAGTTATAAAAATTGTTATATATCTTACTTATATTTTGCATTTAATATAAATATGATACCTCAGTTTGCTGTTAGGCGACTCAGCTAAGGCACAGACAGCGTCATGTAGCACCCTGGCATCAGAAGCCCAAGACAGATCCAACTCTATGAGACTGTGCGACCATTTTTCGCAAATCAGTTCAAGGCACGCGTTGGCTTGGCGCAACACATTGCAACCTTAATAACAAATGAAAAATCCTGTATAAACAGTTTTACGAAGAAAGGGTCCTAGTTTTTATGGCGTATTGTTTGTAAAATATGATTTGCACAGTGAAACTTCTTTAGCGCATGAGGGTAAAGTTTTATCGGACGAAACGCGTGAATAGCGTCATGAAGATGTGCAGTGTTTTTTTACCTAATTCATTTGAAGGTTACGTAGTGTTAATATTTACAAATAACATGTGGCTTTTAATTTGCCACTCATCAATTGATAACTTAATATACTATTTTTCATAAAATATAAAATAAAAATATATCATAAATTCTCATTTCAAAACTTTAAATTCAAATACAAAATTTAATTAACAATTTCTAATATTGACAAAAAACACGTGGCATTTTTATTTGATATTCATCATTTGAGATTTCAATAAATTATTTGTATTAATTTTCAACGCTTTTAATATTTTAACAATAGTTAAAATAAATCTCGGAAATCTAAAGTTTCCGATTTGTATAAATATAAACAAGACTTAAAAATTTGTTTGCCAAAGAAGTTTCACTTTTGGTACGTGCACTTTGTACTTACGCACTTTTTTTTAATGCTGCCAGTTTAGCTGACTATGATCACACCTGATGGTAAGTGATGATACAGTCTAAGACGGAAACGGGCTAATCAAGTAAGAGGCAATCTACCTCTTATGGGTTCATCGTATCGGATCACTAATCTCTTTGCTTTGTGGTGTTGCTGATAGGGTGGTTACCACCTAGCCACAGCCAAAGCCATATTGTACAGGGCGAAGATGAATAGGGGACAAGGAAATTGTCACTTGAATGTTATATTTCATCGTAAAATTATTGACCCCTTTATACATACCGCCTAGGAACAGGTGCTGAAGGTCCCAAGCAGGTACCCGTACCAGCCCTGAGTCCGTGAGACGTTGCAGACCACGAAGGTCGAGGAGGCGAAGCCGAGTGGCGTCACGGACTAGCCGCGCCAGGGCATCATCACCGAGCCTGTAGTCACCAACGGCCGCACGCTCCTCAGCAGCACTACACGCTATAGAAACTTCTTCCAGTTGCGTCCATCCAACAGCCTCGATCTACATATCATCCATTGGATATTAGTAATACTTATTATAATGTAAATAAAGGGCCCCACATAAGTCCGTCGGCAGATATAGACCTCTATGTTAATCGCAACATTCATTTTTTCTTCAGCGTAGATTTTGTTATATAAATGTAGTGAATGCAAAATAGATTTTGCCAGCGGACTGTTATATATAGAGGCCATATTCCAGCAGTAATTTATAATCCCCCATATATGGGTTTTAATTATCTGCCTCATTGGTCTAGTGGTTAGCATGTAGACATGAGATCCTGGGTTCGAGTCCCAAGTCGGGCCCATTCAAAATTCGATAAATTATTATAATTTTCTCAAAATTTTCCCGAACCTGGGAAGTTGGCGGTGTGCTTACCGCCCGTGCCTTGGAGAGCACGTTAAGCCGTCGATCCTACATGATTCTCTCCGGACTATGAGAGTAAAGTGATAGAAAGTGCATTTGTGTACTATGCCTGCCAAAACGCAATGGCGCAGCGTGGTGGGTCTATACTCTAAAAACCTCTCTCCTATACGTGAGGAGGCCTGTGTCCAGCAGTGGTACGTTACCGAGCTACTACATACCTCGTGTTAATTAATTTAATGACTGAACTATTAGAAGGAGTACGTTCTTCATATTTTTTGTAATCCTAAAAGCACTTTTCCCCATTTTTATATTTTTCGTTTTCGCCACTTTATACGGCGTATATGCATCAGTCGCCCCGTAAAAACGCAACGGGTATTCACATGATGTTGGAATGTCTCTGTTTCACATTTCTATATAAATGAACTGGAGTATTTTGGTATCCCCGTTCAGATCACGCGTAGTTTTTAATGCCGGAATGTTAAACATTGACGACATTGAATAGTGTCAGACCGCACTTTGCTATCAGAAGTGCTACGTTTGATTGACGGTAGAGCTTGTTTAGGAAATTGTACATTCTAATTTATCTTGTTCTCGACTGGTTGCCGGCTACACCTAGCAATTAATTGCATTTCGGTACGATGGATGTTGTTTAGAAACCATTAAGAGATTAACTTGCAATGTATCATCACATTCCATCAGGTGAGATTACCCATCTACATTAAAAAAAAAATATGAAACATACCTGTTGTGCTTTGGTTGCGGAAGCCAGTACTAACTGAGCGTTAGCAGCCCGGAATACTCTCATTTTAGGACAGCCCTTTTGTAAGGCCTCCAGGGGAATTGGCGCCGGATGTGACGTTGCCAAGGCACCGGATATATCTAGCACTTCGAGATTCGGACAGTGGCTCTGTTAATATTCAATATTAAACATTAACTTTACCGCCTTATATAATATTATAAAGAAATGGATTATAGTGAGTCAGCAAATGTCACCTAATTATACACATATAAACATATTTCGTCAAACAATTCACATTTAAAACAAACAGTATAAAAACACTCCTTTCTGCTTTAGTATCATAAGGAGAGGTTATGGTCTAATTGTATAACGAATGTAGCTTTATAATTAAAATTCGAATTATTTTGTATTGATGTTTACATTGCTTGCTGGAAGAGGATAAACCATGGTCCATTAGGACAAATAATTCTATTTGGGAGCAGCTTCTTGCTGGTAGTAGACTCTCGACTACGTGCTTCCAAAATATCCTCAGAAACTTTGCCCAACGCCAGCACAATAACTTAGACAAATTGATAGTTAATGGTAAGGTGGAGGACAAAAGACCACGTGGGCAAACTTATTTTTCGTCCTGGTAATCAAGCAACCACTTGTTTATCGAAGTATTAAAGGCCCTTCAAGTATGAAGAACATGACCGAAATGATGCGGAATAAAACGGCCTTGTTTTCCCCCGATACTACTGATGCGTATATGTCTAACACATTAGTGAATCTTTTCACCCCAGTGGGAAAAATATAGGGGATATTCACCCGCAATTTTTACAACACTTTGCGGGCTACAATGCCCTATTTTTCTATCCAGGTGCGTTATATACTATAACTTACGCCAACTGATGAGAGGATTTGCGGTAAAGCGGAGAATTTGTTATTTGCTAGTGTGAGGTGTGTGAGCCGCGAGCCAAAGTTGCTCGCGACTCTTGCCACGGACGCAGCTGATAGACACGTGCTTGAACCACCGGTTTCAGACTGGTTATGAAACAAATTATAACAATAATTACAACACTTAGCTTGTTTTGAAGTCTTTAAAAGTAGCTTAAAAACATTTCTTTGTCGCCTTATTCATGGCGTCAAATATAATATGTATATGCGTACATGCACGTGGCACATATACAAGGTGTTAAGAGACCGCTCCCGTAAACGAAGACAGACAATAGTACTAATGACATCTTTGATGATATGACGAGAAAAAAGATCCTGATTTAAAAAAAATCATATCTTTAAAACGTTTTATTAGCATTATTTACGCTCCATCATGTAAGTACAGTGAAATGTTGCGATAGTTTCATAAAAATTAAAAAGAAATCTAATAGAAACCAGCCCTGAAACACAAAATTAAAAACAGCTGACGTCTCAACCTGGGTCAACAACCTCTAGCTGCCCGCGCGGCTGGTTGTTGACCCGCGATGAGATGGCAGCTGTAGTTAATTGTGTGTCTAAGTGTTGTAGTAATGTATTTTTTGTGAAACTATCATTTGATTTTGTCTGTCTTCGTTCTCGGGAGCGGTCTCCTAACACCTTATATATATGTGAATAATAAACATAATATTATGTGAATACAATATCATATGTAGGTATATACAGATTTAGATTGGTTAAATTTGCGTGGTATAATATCCACTTGATTTGCGTCGTGACCACGCTATATGTAACTGGGTCGAAACATCGATTAAATATAAAATTGCCATCATAGTGTGTACCCATTGACACAGTTTTAATATATATAGATTTTATTTATTAATACATTGTGCACTAACTCCATATCTTATGATCGAGCATTTTTCCACAATAGGGTAGTTACTAGCCATGGACAATGGCTTCAATTAAACCGGGTGATGACAAATAAGAAAATCAAGTCTCCTAACATTATTTACCCTGCCGAGAATTGAATCTGAGCACTCTGGTTAGTGAGTACTCACAAAAAACAAAGACATAAGAAGAAGATCACAAATGAGAACAAAAAACACTATGAATGTTTTCAGTAATAAATTGAAATCTTTATGAATATAAAATTCATTACACACTTATAGTGTGTAGTGAAGTCCTTTAGCTGATTATTGTCGCCTGTCACTAATTACGCGTGATTGTTCTAAATACAGCCGACTCACCGATTTCGAGATATTACTACTCGAGTATGTGTATATGAATAAACTCTTCGTCAACTTCAGGATATGATAAAAAAATTAGTTTATTCTGGTGGATTAAAGAATGGCTTAGATTGACAATTCGATCGATTTTTCCACATTTTCACCGGCTCGGAAATTCACGGATGACACTGGGGGGAACAGCTAGAGGTTATATACAACTTAAATGATTTGCATATGTGTGTGGATGGGAGAATGTATTTAAATTCTGGTATAACTAGATATAACAGTTTCCCTTCAAAATTACCGTTAGTGAGAGATCAAGTCGCTGTAATTGGGGTAATCCTTGCACAACATCAAACAGTTGTTCCGGAGTGATTCGGCTCCAACCAGCCACGCTGAGTTCTATGAGACTCGGACAATAGTCTACTACGCAAGCCAGCACCCATGTTACATTGCACACCTTCCATTGAGCTGCAATCATAAAAAAGTATATACTCAGCCACATCTGGATGATTGATAATGTTTTGTAATATAAGAAAGGATACCCGATTGCAACTCAAGCGGGGCATTGTATGAATTAATCTATCAAATAAAGCTAAAATAAATGTCGATTCAAAAACCGATATTGAGGTTTCTATTAAGATTTTCTCAATATTTGCCCGAAATTGGGAAGTTGGCGGTGTGATCCATCCCCGTGCCTCGGAGAGCACGTTAAGCCGTCGGTCCTGCGCCTGATCCCTCTTCGATCGTGTTGGATTCCCGTCACATCGGACTCTCCTATGAGTGAGGAGGCCTTGGCCCAGCAGTGGGACGTTAATGGGCTGCTACTTACCTTTTTTTATAAATGAACAGGACATTGTGGCATTGCAATACATGCCGGGCATTGTATGAGATGATGTATATGTATATTCATTTCATAGTTTCAGTTTCATCGACCTTCAAATATCAACGATTACTAGAGAAGATCTCACTTCAAAAAAAAAGCAAAATGTAAAAAGTTTACCAATATTCAAACTCTGGCATTGGGATAATCGATTTTCGAGTAGCCAGACCAGTTTGTAGTCAGTTTTACATTTTTCAACTGTATATTGTGCAAGGTCAACGTTCTTCCATAATTCCGGCCTACAACTGACGCTGTGCCATAGTTTACACACTCTACCCAACCTGAAAACAAATAAAACCATAAATATTTACTATCATAAATAATTTACTTTGCTTTACATGGTTTACATTATTAGCTACTTTTCAGTGCCAACTAAGTCAAAAAAATTAAACGAGAACGTATTTAACGGGGCTTTAGAAGAATAACTTTTAGGCATGGATATAAAACTTGAACGAAATACGTAAATTAAGGACGAATATGTATATGTATATACACACATATTATTATACAAACTATATGTAAACAAATACTGTTTACTTTATCTGTCGTCAACTTCTACTTTTTTTCTGCTATTTCTCTAACCCAGTGTTTCATATATTTCTTGTGGTGTACAATAAAAGTGCTCTCTCTCTCTCTCTCTACTATGGGCCTGATAATTGTCAGTAGAGCAGCATGGTGATTAATTTTGAGCAAACCCGCTTTTCTAAGAGTGAGGAGGCCTGTGTCCAGCAATGCAACGTTAAAAGGCGTAAAAGACGTGAAAATTTGAAATCAGCATGATTTTCTAATAGATTGTTTTAGGGAACCAAAAGTTCCCAATATTCCTACGTGATTGGGAACGAAACAAATGAAACAACGAGGAAGATATTGGTACTTACAAATGACAATTTAAACAGTTACAGTAACACGGATGTGGTATAGATAAGTAATATTTCATACTATATACCTGATAACGGCTGGTAGTGTGCCCTGTTGGACAACGATTTCAAAAATTTTCACTAAAATCTCTTCTGGCATGGAATGCGCCCATGGACTCTGCGGTCCACTATCTTTACTATCTGTTGCGCTACTTCTAGTTCTTTCAGTCTTTTGAGCTTTATCTGCAATAAAATTAAAATTAAGTTAGTATTTTTCATTGTAAATATAGAACCCGGAAACTATCAGTCACGGGCGAGAGTGGTTTTTATCGCTAAGACGGTCATCTCGCTGAAGGAGGTAACGAACGAGAGGGAGAATGCAATGGATACTCCCTCCCACCGCCGAAGGTGACAGGGTAAAAGGCAGCGCATGATTACGTACGTGGTTTTGCCTTACTGAACTCTGAGTCCGACTCATTCGGAACATCAGAGAGGATTGAGGAATCCTCGGATGTTCCAATAACGAAAGAAGAGGGTTCCGCTGTATTTAAGTGGAGTTTACGAGGTCTTCTCCATTACAGAGCCCCACTCCCCTACAGCCGGGTTGCGCAAATACATTTCCCACCAGGTAAAAGAACTCTTGCCAGTCAGTCTCAGGTACAGACCGTGCATTGTTGTTTAATACTCTTCATATATAAATCAAATATAGTTAGTGAAATTGACTACTTATATTGACAATTTAATTTTCTATGATGTGTAACAGATGGCCGTATTACGTTTTATAAAATTACTAAACCTAATTTAAGACTAATGTATAGTCTATTAGATTACAATTCATAATTTTTGCAAATTAAAAAGATTATTTTAACAGTGAAGCAAAAGAATTCAGGTACCAAGCCATTTTTATATTTACTTAATAAAGAAGCCTTAGCCCTAACTTAATAAAGTAATATTACAGTAAAATATTAATGAACTGCGACATAACTAGAGATCAGTACTTTACTTTGTTAGCAAGACTCAGGGCTCAGTAAATGAAAAAACTCTGAAAGTAGCCTGTTTGAACGAACGTTTTATTATCCAAAATACACTATAGACATATTTGTTTTGTAAACAGCCTTAAAAGGTCATCCGACCCAAAATTTCAATCGATTTAACCTTTCGCCACGTCATGTTGAGTCAATTGATTGTGAAGTATAATTTCTCTCGAGTAAAACATCGCGTCTAAATATATTTGATGTTTATGTAACTCGTCCACAGCGGAACTCATATATAACGATTTCTCAGTTAAAAAAATGCAATATGAACAGTGTTGTTTTAAGAAGCAACACTGCAAATCACTCGCTGATGCGAGCTATGAGCGTAACTATGCCTTTTACTTCTACCCCCACTCCGCGGTCGGGAGTAATTCGACATATGATAGATGGACGAAAACAATTTCGAGGCGTCGCAAAAAAACTTTTTTATTTTAACATAAGGTGAAGCCTATTAATTCTATAATATAAATATGTCTTAATTCGGGATAAATGCAGCAAAATGAAAATATCTTTGAAATTGTTTGAGTACTTTTGCGGAAACACAATGTGATAACTAATTTTAATTTAGCCTCAATTAGACCTGTTGAACTGCCTCATTGGTCTAGTGGTTAGCATGTTCGACTACAGACATGAGGTCCTGGGTTCGAGTCCCGGGTCGGGCCAGTTCGAAATCGATATTGAGTTTTCTATTAAGATTTTCTCAATATTTGCCCGAAGTTGGGAAGTTGGCGGTGTGATTCACCCCCGTGCCTCGGAGAGCACGTTAAGCCGTCGGTCCTGCGCCTGATCTCTCTCTCCGGTCGTGTCGGATTGCCGTCATGTCGGACTATGAGAGTGAAGGAATAGAGAGTGCACTTGTGTACTATGCCTGCCAATCCGCAGTGGAGCAGCGTGGTGGGTCTATGCTCTAAAAACCCTCTCTCATATGAGCGAGGAGGCCTGTGCCCAGCAGTGGGACGTTAATGGGCTGCTACTTACCTTTTAGACCTGTTGCTATTCCTCAATAAGACCTATTGGTTATTATGTCGTGACGTTATAGGAGAAGAGATCCGTCCTTTAAAATGGAGGATCTAATCTCTCAAGGAGATTTATTACATTAGAAGCTGCCCAAAGGAAAGGTATAAGGGTAGATCCGCCTGGTGGGTGTAAAACACCTGACAATATCTTCACAATATAGGCAGGTAGATATTCAAATTATTATTCACTTCGCATTAATCAATGAAAAAATACAATAAAGGTAAAATATTAGGAATAGTGCTATTAAGTATTTCTAATAGAAGCATTATAATTGAAACAGATATGCCCAGCACATGAAAGCACATATAAATAACACCAAAATGGCAGTGCCTGATTTATTACACTTGTCTAGTTATCAGTTTTTTAAATTATCGGATTTAATAGCTGAAATTAAGTAAATAATGTTAAAAGGAAAACAATTATAATTTTTCGCAATTACACTAAAAGTTTTTGATGTTGAAATTTCCAATTGTGTACTATTACATATAATACTATACCTTTAGTTTTGGAGTTATTATTATTAGATTTTTTAGTCTTAGAACGAGTTGCGCGCGGCTTTGGTGCAGCAACACTCATAACAGCGGCAGTGTCACCTCTGGATGGATCATACTCCTCTCCAGAACTTGCACTGACAACAGGTGATGCCGCTCGCTTTTTTTTAGACTTTCTTTGCCCAATATCAGCTACTGATGTCGGCGTTGGCGCCACCTATTATAAAAGTGTCAAAGCTACATATTTTTCATATTACATTGGCAAACAAACGAGCAGACGGATCAAATTATGAAAAATGATTATCGCAATCCATCTTTATCTGCACACCAGCGGGACTGCCAATGCGTTAATAACTACTTCACATTCAAAAGACCGTCACTTCCGGGTCTTCCTATAACGACATAAAATGAAACAACACTCTGTGCAAGTAGGGTATTCCCTAAGCACAGGTACTTAAAGTAAAGTCAACGATAGAAAGTATACATGTAACGTAAGTTTGATTTTTAATTTGCACAGTTTATACCACGATTTATTTGATGGTAATACAGTCTAAGATGGTACATAAACTTAACTTAGTAAGAGGTAAATAATCATTTATGTAACTATTACATTCAATTTATATACAGCGTTGTAACGGAGCGCGAAGCTTCATAACTAGCCCACCTGTAATGTAAACCTCTCATAATATCTAATATTTATGTTGTCCTGAATGTGAAAACATGCTAAAATGCTAGAAAAATGATCAATGACTTATTTGTTTCCCTTATTGAAAGTTCAATCAATGCTTTAAGAAAATAATTTAAAAAAATCCTATATAAAATATACCAATCTTAGGCAATCTTCGAAATTCTACCTCTTCCATAGAGGAGGTTTAAGGTAACAGGAGTAGACACAAAAATTGACATTAACAAAAATTCAAATATTATGTGCAAATTGAGCACATAAGCTTTGTAATAAAAATAAATAAATACCTATAATAATATTTGCCAAATTCAACCCCTAGCAATAAAACTTTTCTTTGATATTTTCATGTTGGTAATTAAAGTTTTAAATAGTAAGGGATAGTCCCTTTAATTCCACACCTAAAGATGCACTATATCTTTTAAATAGTTAAACAGGCCTTGGTAAAAGCTCATATTATGTTTTAAGGCTTTGAGGATGTACCTACTTTATTGTATTATATATAAGAACAATTAAATAGTCTCTTTGTAGTGTAAAAATTAATATTGTTAAGATTTACTACTAACAACTCTATTGATTACAAAAAGATCATTTTAACAAAAATGCTGGACTATTTTGAATTTCGAATGAACTTTCATTAAGATATAGAAAGAGTATAAATATTTCATATTAACCTATAGTAAATTAATTGTTTCCTTGAATTGTGTGTAATATATATTAATGTTAATGTGACAAAATTAGATTGGAATGAAACAACTTTTGTAATGTTTTAGACATATCATATAAAACTTTTTTTTGCAATTATATAACTAAAATAGATGCTGGAAGCTTGAATGGGGTCACTCTTATCATCTTCATATTAGATTATCAAATTTGGATAATATTTTCTAAATTATATTCTATATTAGATTTTATTATTAATCTACAACCTGACAATATAATGTCACAAAAGAAAATGTATATTTTATATGTAAGAACTGCCTTTTTTATATAATTGATTTTAAAAGTCTTTTTTAAAACTTATTGATATAATTATATAGACTACAACAGATAATTATTTTCCTATATTTAAAGGAAGGTAAAGATTATATTTCAACCAAAATTTAAATGTATTATATATCTTATTATCCTAATCTTTTTGCAAGAATAGTTAACAAATTTGTCATAATGCATTCTTTCATGCATGCATTTCCTACATCAAAATCATTAAAAAATTACTATGAGAAACTTTCACTAATCTACAAAAAATACAAAAATTGTTTACATCTATGCCTGTTACAAACTTTGAAACCATGTAACAATGTGCTCCAAACCGGACACATTACAAAGTCAAGTGGGTTTCAGGCCATTAAACTCATTCATTACAAAGTGCAATATTTTCTATCTTCCCACAGGATTGGCAATTACAGGGGTTCCACCACTAGGCACAGTTAGCACTGTTATTATTAAGTGAATCCACTGCACTTCATTTAGTGATCACTATTGATCAATTAATTATCAAAAAGATTATAATATTGACATATGAAAGAACTTTAAGTATTACATATCTTTTTCAATATTATAGAGCATAAATGAAACTGGTAGCTTTGGTGCATAGATACAAATCATAAAAGCTAATTTTAATCACACATCAATTAGTATTACAAAATATGAGTTTTAATACAAGAAAATATAGACTATTCTGGCTATCTAGTTAGTGCTTAACTATTATTTTGAAATATTTGAGTTGTGTGATTCGTTATTCATCCAAAGTAGCAAACAAATGTAAAATATTTTACTATAGATAACAGGTTTGTAATATCTGTACTGTAGCAAGATTGTGGGGAAAATGCTTTCTAATTGTATCAGTAAAACACTTTCGAGCAATGGCTTTAAATCTGTTTAATAAATAAGATGAATAACACAAGTCTAAAATTTTTTTTTGTTATTTGCATTATAAGGTTTCTCATAATTATTTTCAAAAATGAGAAGAATACACCCATTTCAATTAGCTTTATTTTCTATTTGTGACTAGCTGTTCCAGCCAGAGTCACCCACACAGTTTGCAATCCCATGGAAATATGTGGTATATGTGGTACATACTTAGTATCTGGCTACATTATGAAGGGAGTGATATTGCTGAATTTCAAATTAATTATATTTTTTTGATGAGTGAGTGAGTTAAATGGTCTTAAACCATCATTACATCATTGCTTTTCCAAAGAAATTGATTTGGGTTACATTGATTGGATGGTTTTACAGCCATATGAAGGATATGCTGGAAACTTAGATTCCCATTACTTGGAAATTAAATAAAGAAAATGTATTATGTTTGTGATATATTTGACTTACTTTTAAAGAGTCAAATTTTAATGTCAAATTTCAAAAATATATTACCGTTTGAACTAATTACCTTTGAACTTTGTTAATGCTGTTTTAAGCATCATTTTTTAAGTGCTATATAATATTAAAAAAATATGAGTTCTGATTGATAGATGATGTGATATATTACAAAACATTATTACAATAAAAATGAAATAGACTGACCATTCATACATGCCTTTTTTTAGCTATGGTATTGTGACATTCTCTAATGAATATTATGAAATAGTAAATATTATGAATGAATTGAACCCAAAAGCATTTAACATTCATTGTTTTGTAACCCTTATTTTTCTATTAAATTCTGTTGTACTATATTAAAAGTAATTTTGTAAACAATAGCTTTTATACTAACAGACCCAGTTTAAAATTTTTTATAGTATTTTGTAGATATGTGTAGATTTTAATAGAAGTTCCTCATTTACTAGTCTTTAATACATCTTGAGACTATTTGTTGAATGTTGCTTATATAACACTATAAGACGGATATATCCATTACTTATGGGCTATAAAATGTCCCATTAAATAAAAAAAAAGCTTACCACTTCCTGAAAACTTGTCCTCTTTATTTTAATTTTGATTTTAGTATTGGTGTCCACAATCTGACTTCGATATGTGGGTTCAGTACAGTTTGATTTCTTGGATTTCTTTTTGCTACGTGAACTACATAGGTCCAACATGGAACGGGGTTTACCACTACATGGTATTACTATGTGAGTCCTTTGTTCCTTAGATGATTCTTTAGACTTACTTTTTCTTGTTGATAATTGACTAAGTTTATGACTGTAAGGTTTGCCACTTGCCCGTGTCACATTAATTATAGGTAACTTTACACTACGTCCTAGCACTTCATCGTCTGAACTTTCACTTTCATCTTCTACATTATCAATCTCTTCTTCTTCGTGGCACTCACTACTACTTACTAAATTTAAGTTTTTACCACCTTTCACTTGTGACACTAGACTATTTGATGTGTGCGTCCTTTTATGGGAATCACGTGAACGTTTTTTCCTCTTCCTCTCCTTGGGAAGACATCCGTTGAGCGTGGAGTGGTCTGTATCACGTCTGGAGTGCTGCTTGTGTTTTCTATGGCGAGGCCGTGTCGGGGCCGACAGCGCTCCGTTGACCTGCATTCTCTGTCGAGCAACAGCATCAATACTTTGCTCAAAGTCCGTCTCAAGTTTAACACAAGAGACAAGTTCGTCTTCGGAGTCGGAGTCGGTGGTTACTTGTGGAACACGGGCATTTGGGAACAGATCCTTTCGGACTTGAAGTCTCACAGCGGGCTCCGCAGCATCGTAGCCGCCGTTTACGGGACTCGAACGGCCAGACATACCGCCCGCCTCCCGCCGCCCTCGCGTACCACTTCTACAAACCGCTCACCGTCACCTGTCCGTCGTGAAGTAAACAATCAGTTTGACACATCACATTTTCACTTTTGATGCTGAGACACTCACTGATCGTTCAATAACACCACGATTATGTTTGATTCTCTATAATCGATGCACCAATCATCGTTATGATTTTTAACTCGCACTTTCTGAGACAATCCAAAGCATCTTTTTTTCTTTGCGTATTCGTATTTTAGGTCATCCATGTTCATGTAACGTTGTGATTGCGAAAAACAAAGTACGGATCATTTTTGCGGACACTAACACTTTTATTTGTATTGAAAAGACAGAATGTGAGCACTAATTGTAATTTAATGTACTAATTCTTAATTATTTTTGTCGACTACGGGACGACGAAAACTGTTGACCTTGTTAAAAGCTTATTAGGTTTCAAATTTTAGTCAACAGATGCAGACATTGTCACAAAAGGTTGTACTTGTACTTGTTCGTATTTAAGCCGCAATATACTTGAAAAGACGTCCACATCTTAAAAATAAAATAAGAGACCACAGATAATTATCAATTATTATATGTGTTAAAAATCATGTACTAATCATTTGGATTTGTTTATGAGAACTGCTTGGATTATATTTTATAAAAAAGACAATTATTGTAAGATTAATCTTATACTTCATTACAAAAGTAAATTGTTGTCAAAGATATTGTCAAAATCCATTTATTGAACTCTTTTACTTGGTAACACTGTACACAATATATGAACCAATGAAATGCTACCTAGATTGCTCTTCAAGCATTGTTATTGGATATTCTTCTCGAGCATCGTCCATTGTCCTATCAAATATTTAAGTATTGAATTGACATAAATTATGAAATACGTATAATATTCTACATATTCTGTCAGGATAATAGAGACCTTTACAAAAATCAATATAGATGGCAGCACTTGAAGGTTTAAGAAGTTCAACACAGAACTAGAGAAATTGGAACGCTTGGATTTTTATTGTTTCTCTTTCTTCCTTCTTATAGAGGGTTAAGATGTATTAATAAATGAAAGTCCTATTGCTGAATAATGTATTTGCGTTATAGCCATACCACAAAAACATTTATGTCTCTGACCTCTTGATTTATAAAATAAAGTATGACGTGTGTGTCGTATGTATTGTGCTGTGTGTGATAATGATAACCTACACGGTCTTTCTGTAGCTAGTATATAAACGGTGAGTCATATTTAAATTTATTTGCTGTATCGATGATCTCATAATATTATGTTGTGTAGTAGGTATTAGATATAGCTGGCATTTCGTAGTGAACTATTGCCATGATTATTATGATAACGATTTTGACAAGCGAAGTGCGTAGAAAAGTGTTCAACTAAAAATCGATTTTTAATTGTCTAACTAACTAAATGTCCCAGCAATATTTTAGTAGCAAATTATATTGATATATATTAAACAGCAGGCTATTAACGCCCTACTGCTCGTCAAAGGCCTCTCTTATTAAAAATAGGGTTTTTAGAGCTTTATCCACCCAGCTGCTCCATTGTGGAATGGCAGGCTAATCATATCACAGAATTGCTCCATGGATATGCAGGATTTCTCATGAGATTTTCCTTTACTAAATAGCACAATAAATTTTACAAAAAGTAATTAGTTTTATAAAGATAACTGTTGCCTGCACAGGATGTGAACCTGGAAAGGATGTGATTCATAAATATAATCCTCATCAACCAATCGGCCATATCAGTTTGATCAGATATTATCTGTCTATTACAAAAATAATGTTACTGTTGAAGTAATAATAAATGATGCTTACTTTCTAAATATTCATGATTTTAAAGTAGGGACATTACTTCTTCAGCTAGTGTTTTAGGACTTTTATGAATTCCTGTTGACAGACTGGATTATTAGTAGAAATTTACATTTTCATATCAATTACTTATAATAATAATACATGGTAGCCCTTATACCAAATAAAATGCAAATTAATTTTGTGGAATTGTTCATAAAAATTTATGAAGTATCTTTTTATTAGATTATACCTAATGCTTATACTGTATTTTTCAAATATTTCTATAAATTTATTTAGTGAGAAATTGAATGGTGTCTTTCTATGTTACAGTTTATGAAGTTTGTAGGTGCATGTAAATGAACTTTAGTTTTTTTTATATTGTACATAAGATAATCACAAAATTTATTGTAACAGTAAGCAGTTTATGATAAATAGTTTTTGTTGCGTACAAGTATTATTTACTTGTGAAGCTCTTTAACAGTATTGCTTTAAAAAAAATATTTGCAATAAATTATATCTTTTATTTATTGTTTAATACTAAAGCTGCATTGTTAAGATAAAGGATAACCTTTGTCATAACAATGAAGTATTAATACCTTATTTAAGTTTCATATGTATATTTACATCAATTTACTCTCCAAAGCTCTTAGATTAACATTTAACTATGAACAAGTTGAAAATTATCTATTAGACTTTGTTTAGTAGGAGTTTAATAAACACTATTATTGATATGAAGAAAGAATGAAACAAATTCAATAACTTATTTTGGGTATATCACTTTAATTACTTTTACACAATATTGACTTTGTATCAGTTTTGTTGGTAGGATTATTTTTACCCCATTTCATTTTATGGCAAGATTAATAAAATGTTAATATTTTTATTTAATGCTTTGTAAGATCACCAATTTTCTATTGAATAAAATGGCATTTATATCCATTTTGGTATGTTACTGTATATATATATATATATATAGATCCAAACTGTCCCTAGCAGGGGCAACTTACCAGAGCAGGGTTGCCGTAAGGTCTGGAGGAGACCATCTCGAAATTGTCGAGGTCCAAAGAGTCAGGGCCCTTGCCGACAGGGTCCTGATTCAAGCTTGGAAAGAGCTTCTCGAGTCTCCAAGTGCGGGTGCGATCACGGTGGAGGCGATCCATCCTCGCCTCGAACATTGGTTAGATAGGCGGCACGGATCGCTTACCTTTAGGCTGGTACTGACCGGACACGGATGTTTCGGAAAGTACTTGCATCAGATAGCACGACGGGAAGAGTCCTCTATCTGCCATCAGTGTGGTGCGCCTGCCGATACGGCGACCCACACTATGGCAGAATGTCCGGCTTGGGGACCACAGCGACATCCACTGATGTCCCTCATCGGAGCGGATCTCTCACTGCCAAGTGTAGTGGGCGCCATGCTTGACAGTGAGATAGGATGGAATGCAGTTGCCTCCTTCTGCGAAGCCGTCATTTCTCTGAAGGAGGCAATGGAGCGAGTACGAGAAGCTGCAGCGGATGCTGCTCCCCTAAGGAGGAGGAGGCTGGGTGGCAGGAGGCGTCTTTACGAACGCCTCTTGTCTCCTCCTTGAACATCCTCAGTCGGTTCACCCGGGAGTGTCAGAGTGAATGCGCAAGGGAGCCTCTGACACTCCACATTCAGGGTGAGGAGGGTGTCGCTGGGATTTAGTGGGTATTCTGGCTTGGTAGTCCCACACTCCCTGCCTAGTGGCAGGGGTGCGCAAATGCATTTCCCAGCGAGAAAAAAAAAAGTGGCTCACTAAATTTGATACCTTAGAAAATATTAGAGAAATAAAATCAAAATTAGTCAACTTCGCTCATTAAAAATACTAGCACCATCTAGCACGAACTTCCTAAACCCATTTAACATAACGAAACCTTTCAAGCTTCCGTGACCTTACATCAAATGTCATCCACTTAAGTTTCAAAATCAATTTTCATGTTTTTAATTTATTTTTTTCATGAAAAATATCTTTTACTTACTACTAGCTGTCCCCCGCGTAGTTTTCCATCGTGTGGAATTATGGGAAAATCTGAACGCCAAATTTCAAGTCAATCGGGCAGTTTTGAAAATTTCACAGTGAGTGATCACCTTGCGCTTATATATCTTAGCGGCTGTTTACGTTTTGACAGTAGTAACTCTGCCAAATTTCAAGTATAAAGGAATGTCCCGAAGATTTCTAGATTGACAATTTCAACAAGTACAAATAGAATTTGAAAGTATAGATTAAAGCGCGTGTAATCGATCCGTTAATTGTATTTTTCAACTTTAAGCAAGCGTCATTTTGTATATTTTGTTGTTTCAGATCCTGATTTAGAATATTGAAGCACTTATTATAGGCGTTCGGAGTGTGAACTACTAGGAGTACCAGGTACCTGAGCGACGTCAATTTGCGTTCATGTAAAATGTAGTCATAGCGGTAGGCTGTAGCCTCACGTTTGGATGCCGCGGAAAAACTGCGAGGATTGCGTAGATAGTTTGTGTTGGATTGTGACTTTTAGACTAGATTAAAGGGGAATGGTTTGTGTGTTGTGTTCGTGCAAGTGTTGTGGTGACAGTGCGGTGGTGGTGAGGTGGTGACAGTCAGTGATGCCCGTGATGCTGAGGCATGGTGGACGCGGCTGCGGAGCGGGCCGACGCCGCGGATCACGCAGCTACCTCCAGTTTCTCCAAGTAAGACTTTCATAAATCTCATAAGAGGTAACTTACCTCTTTACGTTTTCCATGTAGAAGGGATCGCAAACCAGTGCAAGTAAGAGACATTCAAATGGGAGTAACGATAAATATGGTTAATAATAAAAAAAAATGTGAAATGTGACCCGCACCAATATCCTTATAACATTTGTGGTACGCACCCTATAATTTCATAACATTTGTGAGGAAAAGGTTGCCGATCTGCTATACAACATCGTGCCGGTTCATAAATTTGTTTGCTTTGCCGTATGTCTTTGTTGGTAGTAGCTAGCCACGGACAAAGCCTTCCATCTTTTTAGACTTAGTCAAATTAAAAAATACATATTTCTATATTTGCCCTAACGGAAATCGAAACCTGCTAGCAAAGTGAGCAAAATTGCGCCAACGAAGAAAATCAAAAACTTCTATTAATTACTAAAATAACAGTTTTAAATGTTACCAATCTAAAGGCCTAATTCAAATTAAAATAAAACATTTTACTATGTCCGCGTCTAAGTGGTTAAAATAATAACCAATTTTAGCAGTAGCAACATTCTTTGTTGGGTTTCGTTGAGTGATTGAAAGGTCCAAGACGTTAAGGTGGGAGAAGGCTGGCAAAAAATCTTATCCCTTTTAGCCAGTAACGCATTAATAGTTTCACTGGCTCTGTAAATGTATTGTGTATATGGGTAACGAGATATCCCTAATATAAGGTAAATCGTAAATACCATGGCGGCAGCTTAGTCTTTCATTATTTTATATTTATTTGCTGTTATGTTTGCGATCAATACAGCATATAATCCACTATTTCATATATTAGTTACATAAATTTTAGAACAGTAGCAATTTTATCGAACTTCACATTTACCGTATAATAAGCATAATTTAAGCGAGTCTAATTGATTTTGCTTAATTTACATACATCACAGTCTTGTTGACTAACCTTTGCAGAATGTTAAAGCAGATTGGTCTATTTGTTTCATTGTACAAGAAATACAATAAAATATTCATAAGAATAGTATTAAGTTCAAGGTTGGTTTTAAATTTACATATATATAACATAAATGGCAGGAGAAAAAGTTAGTCGTAAAGATAATTATGAAATAAAAAATTGTTATACCGTTTAATTACTTAGTCTGGTCTTATCTGTGTAGTAGGTACGGCACACTACCTACCTGACTGTTTCAATCCTAAATTATTACAGAATGACATCATTATTTTGATAATACGTATTAAAACACAACACAAAAGTTATATTTAAAGTATAAAAGTTTGTGCCTAGAGAAACTTTTCAACGGCTATAAGTATTATACTACGTTTTAGACTACACACTATCTCATAAATCAACAATCATAATTTCTAACAAAAACAGGTATATTGGTTTTCAATTTGCGCATTATGAACTGAAATATCATACGTAAGGAATAAAATAAACCGTACGACAGATAACGAAATCTTTTTTGTTTTGTCGTGTTCTACGTATACGAATATGTCGCTGCTTTGAAACAATAGTAATACCAAGATAAGTATATTTTATAGAAGAACCATTTGAAAAGTAAACAAAATGTTTTTAAAAAACCAATAGAGTAATGGAATTTTTTGCTGCTACGGCGTCCTTTTTGCCTTGCTAAATATGACTTTTTAGGAGAAACTATAGATTATTCCAAATTGTAATGTCTCCGGAGCAAAAGTCTTTTATTTATCCAGAGCAGCGATATGTATAACAAGTGGAATATTCGTTAATTGATATTTATCAGCATGAGTTCATGTATCGAATCATCACTATTGACCGCCGCTATTACTCCGCTGACCTCAATGATCCGTGATCGTTTATACCCTTCCTTGTCGGCAACCACGTCAATATTATGCTATCTGACTAAGGAATTCGTTTCCATTCGCCAAAGTCCAGAGTCAATAAAATTCCTGAGACGTTGTTTAATTAAATGCGACGAACATTCGCGGAAATCTCGGCTGTGAATTAGTCCATAACTCGAGTCGCATTGCGTAGATGCTATCCAATCTTTTGTACCACGACTTTACTGCTTCGTAAGTTGTGTTGAGCGAATTGTTTGATTACATGTAAGCTGAGTCGGGCACGCAATATGAGTTCGTTAATGAGAGTACCGATACGTCTCGTCACGGTTGTGTGTTATCAGGGCCGTGGGCGACGGTGTGCTGTACGTATATGATTTGTGTACGTGTGCGTCAATAGTAGCGCTTCCAGGAAACGCGGGCGGATTTCTCGGAACCGATTGAATGTCGCCGCGCATTTTCAGCAATGAATGGCTTACAAGACATATCAAACCGCTGAACGTTGCTTAACGCTGAAATATGCATATGCGGCCCCGGTATCTTATCGGATACTCTCCGGTTTCCTGAATTGTTATCGACTTCGCCCTCATTTTTATAATTTTCATGTTATTATTAGCATTTATATGACGAAAACAATTAAAGCACCTCAAAATAGAATTATGTTACGGATGAAAGTGCTGCGTTTTTTATGCTAATTCCTTTGAAGGTTAGGTAGTTTTAATATTTACAAATAACATGTGGCATTTTAGTTTGCCACTCGTCATTTAATATTTTAATATACTATTTTTCATAAAATAAAAACATTTCATAAATTCTCTTTTCTAAATTTTTAATTCAATAAACTATTTGTGTTAATTTTGGCCACTTTTAATCTTTTATTGACAATTAAATTCATTTAAGTCTCGGAAATCTAAAGTTTTAGATTTGTATAAATATAAACAAGACTTAAAAATTAGTTTACTAAAAAAGTTTCACTTCTGTCATGTGTAATTTGTATGCTCGCACTTTTAATTTTAATTTAAGAAGGATCTTTTTGATTAACGTTAATATATGTTATCAATTTAGAAATCATATTCACCTTCAATATAACACCCTAAAGTTACATAAATATATGTGTACATATATTTGACCCTTGGATAGCCTTGGACTTGATTAGTCTAGTGGTTAGCATTTTCGATTACAGACATGAGGTCCCGGGTCGGGCCAATTCGAAATCGATATTGAGTTTTTATTAAGATTTTCTCAACATTTGCTCGAAGTTGGAAAAAATTTGGTGGTGTGACCCACCCTCGAGCTTCGGAGAGCACCTTAAGCCGTCGGTCCTCTGCCTGATCTCTGAGTGTGAAGGAACAGGACAGTGTACATTTGTGTACTATGCCTGCCAATTCGCAGTGGATCAGCGTGGTGGGTCTATGCTCTAAACACCCTCTCTCATATGAGTAAGGAGCCCTGTGACCGGCAGTGGGACGTTGATGAGCTACATGCCTTACCTATATTTGACCCTAACGTTATATTGTTTATGAAATTTTTTAAATAAGTATACCTTGATTTTGGGCCCTAAATTGCCAAGCTTGAACTGATAAGTACCAAGTTCTCACTAATCTATCTCTTCTCACGAAGCTATCATTTTTTAGTTTTTATGTAAGGTTTTTTGTTCTCATAAACAATTATGATTTGTGGGTCACTATGTTGATGCTTTTCGGCGTTGAATTGTAATTCCCCATGATATATAGATGCAAGTGTGGGCTTGTAAGATTGCAAATAAAATTAAAAAGTAATATATTATACTAGCGTGAAGAGAAGAAAAAAGAGAATCACTTTATGATATTAGCTTTTTCTGCTGATAAACTAATTGTTGAGAAAATTATTAAAATCGAGTTTTTTGTCATCGACCAATATGGACTTCCGGAAAGTAACACCTGGTGTGAGCAGCCATGAGTCAAGGTCGATTACATTTGTTTGGCTCGTGAGCAATCTGTCGGACGTTCTTACTTTTTTGCGCTTTAATTAAAACCTTTGTAAAGTTATTAAACATCATATGATTGTTATTTAACAAAAACATTAATTGATTTTATATATAACTTAGTTACGCGGCTAAGTTAACCAATTATGTTAAATATTGAAAATTTCATCATAGAACTATGTATTCACTTCTTACAGTATTACCAGATATATATATATGTATGTTGTTTCCAAATAAAATTAATTCCCAAATATGCATAACCTAACTTTCTCCATTGAAAAAAATAGTTTGTAGTACAATTATTTACCTTTTTAATGAAAGAAATAAAATATATTTAAATGAGACTATTTTATTGAGACTTGATATTTTGTACATGAATTGAATGTGTAAGTATACGAATAGTATGCGTAAAATGATTAAGAAACGTTGGTGAGAGATGTGGGATAACTTCTTTCGGCTTAATTATTTCCCATAGAGGGTTGCCATAACAATGAATCATTACTTACTATCAGATGATATTACAGTCAACCGGTGAGCAATCAAAACTAGATTTTATAATTGCAAGATGTTCATCTAAATCTTAATAGCCATCGTTACCAATTAGTTAAATTTAACCCCATAAAGTAAATTGTCTTTCTCTATTGTCTCCCATCTGCTGTGTTGTCTCTTTGTCGGTAACCAATTGAGTTGATGAAAATTAAATATACATGAGTTCGTTTGAACTTTGTACGGCTATAAATCAAATCAAATTGATTGGTACGTTATGTACATTGGTAACTCATTGGCCAATCGTAGCAATTTATGTTGCCTTGCAAGCGTTACTATCAATAATGGAGCACATACACGTGGTTGCTTTGTTTAATTCGCACGATCCAAAATGTTAAAAATTTTAGTTAAGGACACAGCAGAATTTGTTAGAATAGTTTGTATTTTCTTGTGGCAAAATCTCATATCTATATTATCAATAATGACGTTGTGGTAAGACAAAATCGTATTGTCATTGATCGATTTAAACATATTGTCTAATTTTCAAACAGCTCCCCTGTAATACATATAATATAAATGAAATTTTCATATTATGTCATTAATAATACACTCCAAAGGTGACTGTAATAAATGTGCTGTGAATTCCGCCTATTCTTAAGACTTATTAGAAATCTTGTATTTGTAATAAGAATACAAAACAATACCTATTGCTTTATAAGTAAATAGGTGTTGTTAAACATCCAAAGTTGAGTTTGAGTTAACTAAAAAGCATTCGAAATATTCAAATGCATGCAAGTAATTTATTCGCTATTAAAAGGATTTCGGAAAAATAATACGGGTGGCTATATTTCTGAATTTAAAATTTGAAAAAATACTTAAATAATTTTATACAGATACCAAATCTACAATATTTTATTTATCTCATGATCTCTATTCAATTATATTAACATTCTCTAATATATTTTGAAACAACGGTAAACTATATGGAAAAGAAAGTAAAAAGTGCACGCTTATAAAGTACACGTCAGAAGTGAAACTTCTTTGACAAAATAACTTCTTCATATTTATACAAATCTAAAACTTTACATTTCCGAGACTTAGAAGGAGGAAAAAAGCAAGATATTTTAGGAAATAAATGAATTTAATTGTCAATAAAAGATTTAAAGTGGCGAAAATTAATACAAATAATTTATTGAAATTTCAAATGAAGAATTGAAAATAAAAATGCCACGTGATTTTTTGTCAATATTAGAAATTATTAATTAAATTTTGATTTTGTATTGAAAATTTAGAAAAGAGAATTTATAAAATATTTCTTTTTATATTTTATAAGTATATTAAGTGATGAGTGGCAAATGCAAAAAGTAAATTGTAAATATTAAAACTACATAACCTTCAAAGGAATTAGCATAAAATCGCTGAACATCTTCGTAACGCGCGTTTCATCAGTTAAAATTTTACCTTCGTGCGCCTAAAGAAGTTTCGCTTCAATATTAACTCTCTCCATTTCTATTTTCATTAAATTCCGTTTACCTCGCCTGCACGCTCGTAACGCTCTTGTCACTCGTTCACCATCTCACTCCTCAATTCAAGCGTGCCTAAAGAAGTATTATAACTATAAAATAGATTTTCCAGAGTTATCGCATTATCGAAGTAAAGCGGTGACATATGCAGTTGTTACGTTTACAAAATTAATCAATTGTTTTATGAGCAAATAGGTGTAGTAATTTTAGATTAGTTAACGTCCAAGGTTGAGTTCGGCTCTCAACTAAAAAGCATCGGAAATATGCAAGTGGATGGTTGTCAAACATCTGAGTACGAAGGCTGTCCGCTTCGGGCCGGCTCGGCTCGCTAAATTTGTCGGTGACGGTGTACGAGGGGCCTGGGGTGGGGCGGGGACTATTTTCGTCTGGCGGCCACGTTTGGAAAATGCGCGATGACGTCACGATCCTCCACGGCGATGGCATCATCGGGCGCCCGCGACACGCACAACCGACTTGCCAAAATATCGCACCGAGCTCCCCGCGATCAACTTTATTTTGGTCATTGTTCGACTCAAAAACTTTACCTCACGCGATGTATTGACAGACGTGAGTGCACAGATGATCAATGCGCGGCGTCATTTTACATCTCGAGTGTAAGTAACGCTGTAAAATGTTACCGTTGCATACAACACGAATGTTATAAATAACTTAGGGTACCAAAGAGTACATATATTTCATGATACAGTTATTAAATATCAACTGTATACACAGTCTTTCAAATGACACTTTTGCCTTGCACAGAAAAAATGTATTAAGAGCGATATGTGGAATTAAAAAAGTGAAAGTTGCAAGCGGTACTTTAAGAGACAAAATGTTCTGACACCACTGTCCTTATATATATTTGAACTAGCATTATTTTCAAAAAATAATGAAAATCTTTTCAAAAGGGAGAACGCTGTAAAGACAGATTCCGATATCCAGATCATAAAAGTTCACATTTTAATAAAACTATATCTAATAAAAGGTAATATTATGTAACGTACATAATTTAATTGTAGTAATTTAATTTAAATACCATACCAGACATTCGCAAACTTAAATAAGCAGAATACTCGTATGAGGACTATATAATATGGATACATAGCACCAAACATGTATACCATATTCAGCGCATCAATGTTTTGATTTTGGAGAGTTCATATATGTACAGATATCTTGATTAGTTTCAAATTATAAGGAAACTCATGGACATTATACATAATCGAAAATATTAGTTAAGGACAGAAGAATTTATATTAGATTACTGTTTCGCCAAAAACTCATATTCAAACCGGGTAAATCTTATTTTAAATGGCTAGGTGTGCCAAATGGCCACAGATTATCTCGCCATTGTCAAGTATGTTGGAGATGACACGAAGGAAATATATTTACATAGATATTTACAATTACATACAACTTTATGCAAAAGTAAATAAATACTCTACGTTCATAGAACGGATATGTGAGGGGAGAGAATCATGGATCATCATAAGGATATGAGAGTGGAATAGTTTTGGACAATTTAGAATTCAAATCGACAAAAATTGACAATATGTTATTATGTTATTGGGTGATTTCGATATTCATTTAATTTCCATTCTGGTAGGTTTTCTGTAAAATAGACTTTGTCGAATGTTGTCACCATTCTTTCAAAACAATCGTTATATATCTTAGAAGTCGTCAATTTCTTTAATATATTATTAAATGTTTCGATGATCCCTCGACGGTCAATTTGCATTCTAGATATTTTCACGAGTAATTTTGGTGAATATATCACCTCATTTATGAACTTAGTTCAAGGTATTTTTAATCATATAGCTATTAAGACATGATAATAAGAAGAAATATCATTAGTACAAAAGGTAGTACACTAATTACACTTCCAAAATTCGTCGGCTTTTATATTTAAATCTTTATACGTAGCTGCCGTCGTTTTATATGTTTATTTGATCGCTAAAGTATTTTAGAAATTCATAACTGGCTTTTTAGTCGGTGTTGTTATAATTATATACGTTACCGTCACAAATTAATTCTCGTTATAAATCGTATGGTTTTCGAAAGCCTTACTAACTTACTATTGCTCCAGATATTTCTAGTACTGTAGCTAAAAGTTGACAAGAAGAGACGGCCACTAAGTATCTCGTCTTGTATTTACTAACCTGTACGAGTATTGTGTTATACCATTTGCAACAGTCATTATGTGACAAAATTTAAAGTACAGTTATTTAATAACGGTTTAGTAACTGTAGATGTTTAAAACTTTACCAAGCATAAAACCACATATAGACTGTTCAAAATTCTACAGTCTTTCACTATAATTTATAAAATTTGAATTTTAAAATTGAATTGACTGATTATTCATCCAAAACAGCGACTATTGGTAAAAGATAAAAGTAATTAAATGAAATGCTAAATATACCTATTGAGTTATTATAGCAATTATTTAATATGTGCCGAGAAAGTTCGAATACAGTACATATTTGAAAGAAATTTGCATTCCTTTGAATTATTATTTTAATCTATGATGAATGGATGAGAGCCTCCTCCAAAGCGCATGTGATTAATTTTGCTTATTACTGGTTTGTTTATTAAAATATAACTTATTGAAATTCGTAATTTCGCAAACCCTTTACAATTTTTATTTCGGAATGACTGCCTCATTGGTCTAGTGGTTAACATATTCGACTACAGACATGAGGTCCGCTTAGCTGACTGTAATCACAACTCTCTCTGTGATTAAGTGAAAACTACACTAAGTTTGGTTAGTCTGACTTCTTCATTGGTCTAGTGGTTAGCCTGTTCAAATACAGACACGAGGTCTTGGGTTCGAGTCCCGGGTCGGGCCAATTCATAAACGGATATTGAGTTTTCTATTAATATTTCCTCAATATTTGCCCGAAGTTGGGAAGTTAGCGGTCTGATCCACCTCCGTGCCTCGGAGAGCACGTTAAGCCGGCGGTCCTACTATTGGACTTTGCCTGCCAATCCGCAGTGGAGCAGCGTGGTGGGTCTATGCTCTAAACACCCTCTCTCATATGAGTGAGGAGGCCAGTGCCCAGCAGTGGAACGTTAATGGGCTGCTACTTACTTTTTTTACTTTACTATTATAGTCTGTTGTAGCAATTGTAAATGCCATTGACTAAAAGTACATCGTTCAACGAGCGGCTTCAATTTGTATTAGATTGTTTACATAAAGTATGTACATTTGTGTACTTTATGAGTGAAACGAGGAGGTATATTATGTACCTGTTATCAGTGTCAAACCAACACTGCGCACCCCGTACCACGTTCGCATGATTATCAATCGATTTGCCGTACTTGTAAGCAATTTACTATGAGAAATACCGATAGTGAAACGTTGCCTAGTGTCGTTAGACGTTTCGTGGTAGTAGTCGTAGGGTCGGCCACGCGCTATCGTTCGTCAGTCAGCAGTGCTGCGCGACCGCCGCCGCCGCGTGGTACATTCCGCCTTCCAATAATAATATACACGCTAATTTAACAGTCACGTCAGTTTATTTACAGTGACGCTGTGTGAACTATACAATCATAGTTTTGCCGGTGGAAGGTTGCCATTAATATGTACACAGGTGAATAAAATACGAGCTCTACCGGTATCCCGTGTTTAACATTGGCCCTTGTACCCCGAACGTTATCGTGTACTGAGGGATATGTAAATCGTAGAGTCGTGTCGTGCTATGTATAACGCATTTTATGGATATAATGTAAGTGTTCAACGAAACGTATTTGAGTAATTCGCCAATGATTTGAACACGTAAAACTAGGGTTTCTTTATGTTATTGCAAATAAAATGTATATTTACTTACTCTCTACTACTTAATCTCTTTTACTATTTAGTCATTAAATACATTTCGGTAATATGTACAAGAAATTTTGAAACGAATTGATTTAGTGCTGTTATTCTTTTCGACTTCGAATTTTTAGCTCATTATGCATATTAAAATATAAATCCAGTTTTATTCAACTTTACCCAAGAATTGTCGTTAGTTGTCTGCATATTCGATGTATCATATCAAAGTGCGCGGCCTGTTGTTCAGCTGTTCTAATAGATTATTTTGATTGTATTATACCTCATTTCTACAAGAGCTATGTTTGAATGTTATAATAGGCAGGATTTGCTAATTAAATTTCGCTACTTTAGAAGGATAATGACACAAATGAAAAAAGCTTATTTTACAGAAGAGTCGTTTAAAATGAAAGCAACCGCTTAAATCTATACTGTCAATATAGCAAACACAAAACAACGTACTAAAACTTTGGATTGTGTGCTTTTTCATCCAAAGCAGCAAATGTATTGCCTTCTAATATATGTTTGAATAAAACAGTTTCTATGAAACATTTTATAAGTTTAAAATATACTAATTCAAACGTTATTTCAATTTATATTTTCAAAATTTTACATATGAAGTGAAGTTCTACAAATACCCACTTGGGATAATACGGGACGCTACTTTAAACATAAACTTAATCAAAAATCAGCTTTTAACTGAAATAATTTTTCGCCGCTCTACTAAGAGAGTTTTTACTTTCTTAGCACTATGTCCCATACCAATTTGTAGGCACGTAATTTATGTACATCTTATAACATCTACGTGCACTTTCACAATATCTATTCATCAATATAACGTGTAAGTTTATTATAAAGTTTGAGAATATTTTACTATACAAAGATTATATGTGTATTAATAAATAAGTGGAAAGTGTACCTTTAACCAAACAATTATGAAGATTTAATTATTTAATTAGTTGTTTATTAAATGGACTGTAATCTAATCGTATCATAACCACATCCTTACGATGCCTCCGTATATTTCTTAGGATTCCATCTATCTTTGTGGCATTGTTCATATACTGTTAAGTCTTGCAGATCTCTTGATCTGGTGCAAGCAAAAGGACTTTCTTTGTCCCAGCTTCAACCGCTAAATTCACGTTAAGACGCTCAAGTCTTCTTAGTTGATGCGTTCTTCTATAAAGTTTTTATAGCTAATTAGCTTTATCAATTCTTAACAAGCATATGAAAATATGTTCTAATAAAATACATGCTTCGTTTCACAAGTATTTGATACCACTATTCTGAATCCTTTAGGACAGGGATAGGCAACAAACGGCCCGTAAGCTACTACGTTGCGGCCCACGTGAAAGTCGTTCCACACGCGCCCCATCGTATAAATAAGAGTAACTATAAATATGGTTATTAGATGAAACGTGGCCCGCATCAATATCTTCATAATATGATGCTTCGGTAAAAAAGGATACCGACATGTTTTAAGCTTATCTTTTACATAAATTGTCATCATTTAGAATTCAATTGATTTGTGAAAATAGATCGAAAATTATCTCTAGAGCATTAGCTTTACTCAGAGATGATTTGTTGGTGTGTTATAAATATAGCTGTTATTCACGTCTTGTGATTTATTTACGTAACAGTAGCGAATTGAAGTCGCATAATAGTACAGCATATCTATTTACGTTGCGAGACAATATCGTAGTAGTACATATTTTTTACTAAAGGCTTCTGTAGCGCATAAATAAACGTAAAAAATCCAGTTTTATTGGGAATCTTGCTTGTCCACGAATTCTTATAGTATATCCGTGTTTGGCGTTTACATCGTAGGCAGAGAATTGATACATATTGTGTTTTGGGTGTCAAAGAAACTAACACAACGCCTACGTCTTACGAAGTTGCAGAATAAAATGAAATTCAATGTCAAACTATTTAATTAGCTACCAGGATGTTATAAGGCAATGTCACATTCTTGACATGTTCAGTCTGTGTATTAAATACGTCTCCGCGAATTCTTGTGCACTTTATTTTGATTATTTATTTATTTACAAACAATTAATGTAATTTATTTATTTTTATTCAAGAAACAAACAATTTACTTATAGACTAACATAGGTATTCACTTAAAACTAACACATACATCAGTAAAGTTTCCTCTAAAAACTAAAACATAGCGTTATTGCACTTATTTCAACAATTTTTACTTAACAGGTAAGATTTAATATTTCTCTTGACTGAGGACTTTCCATCATTATGTCTATATCACTCAGGTTTTTGAACATTTCACAAGAACGTATAATAAATGAGTTTTCAGCATAATTAGTCTTACAAAAAGGAACACTAAATATTCTTTGATACGCGTACACAGTTGAGGACATATGAAAGAGATATTCCTTAGGAGGTAAGGTGAATAAAAGACAGTTCACTAAGAAAGATACTCTTAAACCTTTTAGGCAAGCTTTCAATTTATGGCGCTGTACAATTTTTCGTAAAATACATTTAATTAATGTATAATTAATACTCGAATTAACATGTGTCATCAACCAGCTTAAAAAATGTATTTGAATTTGATTGGATGAATTAAAAAGGTAAGGATTAAAGATTTCAATAAGATAGATTTAGGGATATTGTGAACAAATTGTATCAATCGAAAAAAAATTATAGGCTACATATCAGACCTTAGGAGACAAAATTTAAGTTTTTGTGCGAACCCTAAGATATCGGTATTAAATTTAGAAGGTGTCAATGATATTTATTTTTTTCTATGCACGCTAAGAGTCTATGTTCTAACAAACCTCTCCGATGAGTGACCAGACCGAGATATGTGACCAGCCTTTGGGACGTTAATATGTTGCTCCTCCTGTTTTTATACGATTGCTTCTAGATTATGATTTATGGTAATGATTTTGACATAATAATTTTGTCATGGCATCTGCATTCGCTTAATCTTGGTTGCGTCGATCAATGATTTCCATTGATATATTTTTTTAATGTTATTCTTCAATTATATATCATTATCATAGATAAAGCTAAAGGTCATTATTCGCAAGACCCGGAATTGTGGTAAATCAAATTGAAAACAATAGGGTGTTATAAAAAAAACTAGTTGATTCATGCTGATTTTATTTAAAATTTTCTTTATCGAATGCAACATACCTGTAGCCATGCTGTCTCGGCGGCACATTTGCTTTTTACTGTGGAGATGTAGATGAACGACTATTATTAAAATATCTCTTATAATATAAGGTGTATGTACCTGTGCATATTATTATTTTTAAATTAAGGACTAGGTGACGTAATTTGGTCTTGTACACTTAAATACGGGATGTAAAGTGCGACTCTGTGTATTTGATGCTTGTTACTTAGACGACGATGTTCCGGTTTAAAAAATGGATAAATTTTTTTTATTGATTATTCTTTAATAGAAAACCTGGCTTTCTATGTCCTAAGTGAAAAATGGAAAAAAAAAATCAAAATGGGTCGAGTCATTTTGGAGTTAATCGCGAACAAACTCTGTGTGAAGGAACTTATATATATATAGCACACATAGTAAGTAAGTAAGTAAGTAGCAGCCCATTAACGTCCCACTGCTGGGCACAGGCCTCCTCACTCCGAGGAGCGAGGGTTTTTAGAGCATAGACCCACCACGCTGCTCCACTGCGGATTGGCAGGCATAGTACACAAGTGCACTCTCTATTCCTTCACTCTCATAGTCCGATGTGACGGGAATCCGACACGACCGGAGAGAGATCAGGCGCAGGACCGACGGCTTAACGTGCTCTCCGAGGCACGGGGGTGGATCACACCGCCAACTTCCCAACTTCGGGCAAATATTGAGAAAATCTTAATAGAAAACTCAATATTGATTTTTGAATTGGCCCGACCCGGGACTCGAACCCAGGACCTCATGTCTGTAGTCGAACATGCTAACCACTAGACCAATGAGGCAATTAGCACACATAATAATACATAAAATACACACAAAAGAATAATAAGTTTTCAGAAAACCATTTTTAAGACAGTTGCGTAAAACTGGCCTTGAATAATTACGAAATTGGCACTTGAAACACAAACGTGAGTTGGAGTTTGCGATACAAACAATAGGGATAGTTATTATTGTTAATCGAGTTAATATATTTATTTAACCTACGTATTCGTTATTAAACTTGAATTTAAAGGTGCATACACAATATATATGTATAAAATAGAGATGTCCCAGACGTAGTTTTATTTAAGAAATCAAAAAGTTTCCAGGCTTATTTCTCAAATATGTATTTTTTAAAGGCAACTGTGATATTTGATACTTAGCCTAAATTCTTATATAACTATAATACAATCTGATCCGCCCAACTTCGTGTTGCGATTAAAAACCACCAACTACCTACCCCTCGACTTTTAGCGCTGTACGGGGTCGGCTTTGCTTATAATGGCTTCCTAGACATTCCTTATGTGTGTATCGAAATAACGTAAAAATCAAAACCTTGTTCCTGAAAAATTTAGTTTTAGGTCTCTGATTACAGGACGTTCTTAAGAATGATGACTTTATCGAAGCGGACTATTGCCAGGATGTCTTGAACCCGTTTTAGATGAGAGCACAATCGATACGCCAAGTCGCTTGACCTCAGTCCATTGTCCAGCAGCGGACACAACTTCTTATAACCTCGTGTGAATAGTGTCAAATCACCGGTTAAATCTGGTGCACACTAAGTGAAACTATTAAATTTGCTCAAATTTGTAACTCTTTCAAGAATATTTTTAAATTTTTACAATCAGCTCACACTTTTTGCTAAAATTATCTATCTATCTATCAATCTCTTTTTTATTACTGACGTTTAGCGCTTGACTGTTATCTCATCTGATGGTAAGTGATGATACAGTCTAAGACGGAAGCGCGTTATATTATTCTACACAGCATCGTACCGGATCAGATCTCTTCGTTTGGCGGTGCGCCTTTGCTGGTAACCCGGGACCTCTGCTTGCAAAGCTAGTACTCGCACCACTGCGACAGCGAGGCCGTCAAAAGTCTATACATCTATACAAATAAATATAATTGGAAATTCCGATTTTAGTTTCAATTTAACTGCTTTTCACTAATAAAGTATATGCGGTAAGAAAATGTACACCTATATCAGTCTTATCCGGATATTTTTTATTTATATAAGTAAGATATAATGTTATATCTTTCTGTGTAGATGTTTTTTTCTGGCTAATTTCCGAAACGTCTGGAAATTTACATGGGACTTTCAATGGCAGTTAACTTATGTTATTCTGAATAGCCTACGTTTATTTTAGAAAAAGATGTCTCAAATTACGCGGCGAACAGCTGGTTAATAAAGTGAGTTTATTTATCCACTCAAGTTCAAATACATTTTAAAAAATTGTAGCAGTAGACACCGGTTGTTGAAGGAGTATTTCAAATATTAATTCATTTATAAAAATGTATATTGCAAAAAGTTGTACAACGCCATCTATTGAAAGCCCACGTAAATTTTTAAAGGTATATTTCTATATAACCGAAGTTCGTGTAAGATGACGACATGGGATAAAACTTAGATTTTATATTATTTGTTTATTTTAAGTAAATACAAATCTTTTATTATCTTTTATTGGTAAGACATAATGTTCTAGGGATCTCGAAAGGGTTACAGGATTTGGACAATCGGTTTCGGCAGATTTTTCATCTGAATAATAAGTTCAACCTTTGTTCAGTGATTTCAGAACTTGTTTACACCTTTTCATTCAGGTCGCTTGTAAATCAAGAATGAATGCATTAAAATTGTGCCAAAAATCATACTGCCAAGGTATCTGACTAAGCATGTTTATTTATATATACCGGGGACAAAAGTAACTTAAGCAGTTACTATTTAAAATAGTACTCAAATAATTATATATCGGGTGTGAACTGCAAACACAGACGCAGGCACGATATGACATTATTACTCCGTTTTTTTTTTCGCTTTTCTAAGAACATACGAAACATAACAAGCTTATAAATTATTACATAGACCTTATTGATTGTTATATTCCAAGAAGTTAAATTATAGCCGATATTACATCATAAATTAATGAGTTGTATTTTTTATTACCGCTACAATCATCTATTATTGTACTATAAAAAATACTAAAAAAATTAAGTCACTCCCTACGCGTCATCTAGCACGAACTTCATAAACTTAATACAACTGACTTATTCTTGAAATCCATTTCGTGAAATGAGCGGCCCCATTTATTTATTTATCACTAGGAACTTTTCACAATATAACATTAGTAAGTCTGTATTGTGCATGTAGGAGTGTTGGTACCAACACTTATGTATTGAAAGTTGGGTGTGGCAGGAGAATCATAAAACTAAAATAAATGCGATATAGATGAGAGCATTGAGAAGTATGAGTAGATTGAAACTGAATGACAAAGTAAGAAACAGTGTGATAAGAGAACTTTGTGGTATAAAAAAGATGTAGCGGCTAAATTTGAGAAAGGTATGCTTAGATGTTTTGGGCACGTAGAGAGAATGAGTGAAAGGACACTGACAAAAAGGATTTATTCAAGTCAAGAGCCAAGATTGAATAGGAAAGTTGGAAGGGGAAGACCAAGGCGAACGTTTCTGGACCAAATCCTGGGCATTTTAAATAAGGGCCAGGCCAAGAGTACTCTAAACCGACGAACTTGTAGGAAAGATTTAATGAGAATGAAAGAAGTGAAGGAGATATGCAAGGATCGTGGCAAGTGGAAGGACGTGGTCTCTGCCTACCCCTATGGGAATGAGGCGTGACGCTATATATGTAAGTCTGTAGTTTCCACACTAGGCTTCCCTGTATCGTTATCCCCGTGTATACAGGGATCCCATGTTATCGTACTTTTGATAACAAAATCGCCAAATGCTTTCCATGTAAAATGGCCGACAGGAGAAGTAAAGATGGCAGAGTTCTTAATTTGATGGAAATTAATGAGAATCTTATAATCAATTAAAAATATTTAAAAATAACCAATTCGAAATTTCGATGAAATGATTTTTAAGAGTGCTCTTTTGTCGCCTAAATGAAATTAAGCAGTTTAATAAAGAATAAACCTATATTCCTATTTGAGAAGATATCTTAAAGACGTGCTTTAAGTAAGTCATTCATGCAATAAGCATAAGCTTGCGCAAATTTCTTTATATAAGTGTAAAATATTGAGAATATTATTCTATTGGCTATTATATTCATCTCAACATCGATACCTTTGTTACGTAAGTACATGAAGGCACGACTTCGATTAGCATATCCTCGTTCATGACCTTTAACAAATCGCAAGATGGGTCTATAATCTAGATAAAATTCTAAGCGATCATAGGTCAAAAAAGTCAAAAGTTAACAACAAGTAAACATCCTGTAGTATGTTATTGATTTTTTTAGCCATCTATATTTCTTTATGCCCTATTGAGAATCTTTCGAATGGGTACTTATAAGATCAATTCTAATAGTTACAACAGATTTTAATTTAGAATAATATTTGACGACAAACTGACTTAAAAATGATTTACTCTTTTTTATTTTATATTTAGTTGATTTTATTGTTCATATAACATAACAAGATGTCGACAAATTTGTATATTTGTGGCTTTGAAATATCTTGACTTGTTTACCTTGTTTCGCAATTATAACTATTGTGATGGTACAAAATTTGCATTTGTATTTAACAGCAAAAAAAATTCACTTAAAATACAGCAAGTATTCGAGTGACGAAAGTGATTTCGTATTTGACGAGAGCCGACGTTTCTCACGAAAGGTGAACTATACCCCCTCGATGAACGTCACGTAAGCTTAACAAAATTTGCCAAAGTAATTTATACCCAGTTATGATTACATATAATATTAGCTGACCCAGCAAATGTTGTTTTGCCCTATAATAACTATTATCGCTATTAAAAAATAGGTGTTGGTGAAAGAAAGGTGCAAACTTAGGGTTATATGTATTTTTAAATTCACACCCTAAAAAAATTACCTAAAAAAAATTTGTCTAAAAAATAAAAATAAAAATTTAGGGTGAACCACCCCTTAACAATTAGGGAGATGAAAAATAGATGTTGTCCGATTCTCCACCCTAGCCGATATGCCCGCTGAGATTCACGAAAATCGGTCGAGCCGTTTCGGAGGAGTTCAAGTTCAGTTCCGTGACACAAGAATTTTATATATTAGATTATTACTTTATGAAAATACAATAGATAAAAAATAGGAGTCGCGTATTATCGACCTTGACGAAGGTTTCACTTCTGTAGTATAATATTAAGTACATAGCAAGTTTTTTCAATGTATTCTTTGGGTACATAATGGTGGAGGACCTTCGGGATGGTTTCAAAAGGGGATGACGTCAGCTAATCCGACATCACTATTTTGCATAATAAAGTCTTAGTATAGACACAGTTATTTATTTCTTCAATATAGCGTAACAGTATCTTCTAAATAGATCCAAAATGAATGATTTAAAACTTGTCAGTAGCAGCCAATTAACGTCCCACTGCTGGGCACAGGCCTCCTCACTCCGAGGAGCGAGGGTTTTTAGAGCATAGACCCACCACGCTGCTCCACTGCGGATTGGCAGGCATAGTACACAAGTGCACTCTCTATTCCTTCACTCTCATAGTCCGATGTGACGGGAATCCGACACGACCGGAGAGAGATCAGGCGCAGGACCGACGGCTTAACGTGTACTCCGATGCACGCGGGTGGAACACACCGCCAACTTCCCAACTTCGAGTAAATATTGAGAAAATCTTAATAGAAAACTCAATATTGATTTATGGATAGGTGAAGTGAAGAACCTAAAACTTGATGAAGTGTTTATTTTTGTCTTGTGGTCTTAATCATACGCCATTTTTTATATTACTTGATGTACTAAAGAAATATTAGGACTACTTACTAGTAAAACTGGGACCCTGCGCCCACATTGCTCAACGGGCAGCGACACCGCAGCGCATCCGTCCCGCAGAGATTGATAAACCAATTTATTATCATTGTCGTGGGAAATGTGTTACGCACTCATCTTTCCCTGCATTATTAATTTAAGAGCTTTAGCTTTTTAAGCTCTAATTTCTCAAAGATTAACTTTTTTATTTCCGACAGGTAAGTGATTGACTAATGGTATCGTACCGTCTAACATGGCAACAAGCTAATCTGGTAAGAAGTAATTTGTCTCCTAACGTTTTCTATACAGTATATAACTTTAAACACATTTTTGATAGTAGGATAGTAACAAGTCTGGGCCTAAACGTCTTACTGTTTTGACCTAGACAAAATAAAAGATTCAATTTCCTAAATTTGTCTTGCGGGGAATTGAATTCATGACGCTGCTAACAAAGCGATTACTTACACGATTCTTTTTATGTTTCCACCTAAGTCGATAAACAAAAAGGTCTCTATATATTTTTACCATTACAGTTTCTATATACTATTAAATAAAGAAATAGTTAATTAAATAGAACTAACTTAATTTATAAAGTAAAAAATATCAATAAATTAGTCTGAACCGTTTGTTGTATTAGGTATACGGTCACAATATGTAAGGATATAAGAAAAGAGTTGTACCTCATAACTTATTTACAGATTTAAATACAAACTGTTATGTAAGTTTAACAACAATACGCGAAGTAACAAAAATTGTCAAATAGCCTCTTATTCTATTGACTCTTTTTGTTACACCGCATATTTTGAAGGTTTTTTCTCACAATGTTTCATTATTAACGACTTACGATGGTCATCTTTTATAGTTACTATTGACTGACAACTATTATCTATTCCTAGTTATAAACCACCTCTTTGTTTTTGTTTTGACTTATTTTTAACTGCTGTATACATTACTTTGTTTATCCCGTCCATCATAATAGGTCAGATAATTGATAAAGTACAAACATTTTATTAACCCGTATCAATAAAATCTGCACGAATTATTTATCACACCATTAATTTTAGCCTTAAAGTAAACACTTGATGATGATGGATTATTAACATCACCACTGTTTATTATGGTGTGATAATCGTCGTGATTTATATTTGTTTACTTTTTTATGTAGTTGATACATAAATATTCCATTATATAGTGTGAGGAGTGCCCAAATATGCATAGCCAAATTCAAATTGGAATAGACCAAAACATTTGTATCAACAACAGATAAAAGTCAATTCCTACATCATCTAGTAAGATATTTTGAAAGTATTCATTCGGAAAAAAAACCGTTTACGTAAGCTTTCAATAGATGCTGTTGTAGAAGTTTTTGGAGAAATAATTTAATCAATGTATTAATATTTGAAAGAACTTTATTAATATCGTGTCATCCACTACACGTTTAAAAATCATATTTGAGAAAATTTAACGAGATACACAATACAACTATTGTATAGGGAGAGTATGAACTAGGAAGAACATAATAGTCGGAATTGGGAAATGTTACTCACTACGCTATATAATAAAACGAACAGTGTCCTGGCCTATCCCCTAACAGCGGGGGTCAGGACCCTGTTCCAGCTCTATAAAAAAAGTGTGTGCGCACATAGTACACATGTCAGAAGTGAAACTTTATGACAAGCTAATTTTTAAGTCTTGTTTATATTAGTACAAATATAAAACTGGATTGTCGAGACTTTGAGGGAAAATGAAAGATATACTAGCTTATAAAGATATACTAATTTATTATCATTAAAATATTAAAAGTGTCGAAAATTAATACAAATAATTTATTGAAATCTCTAGTGGCAAATTAAAATGCCACATGTTATTTATACATATTAAAACCACCTAGCCTTCAAAAGAATTAGCTTAAAAACATTGCAAATCGTCGTGACGTTAATCACGCGTTTCATCCGTAAAAATTTTATCCTCATGCGCCTAAAGAAGTTTCACTTCAAAAAATATAAATACTCGACGAATGCTGCATTTGTATTTTTAACAGAAAGCAATTTGAACAATTACTAGTTAACTGACATGAAATCGAGTAACTGGCGATCATAATTACAGATGTATTGTGGGCGACACGCCGCGGCCTTGATCTCATGATACTGGTTTCGCTGCATTATGCTTGTTAACTGAACGCTAATATGGCATTACTGGTTTTGTATAATAACAGGGTTATACTTATTTATAGAATGCGGGATATTCAATTAAACTAGGCTTTACTCAGAATGTTGTCTATCTGAGCTTATAGAGTACATAAAGTAGTGTTTTCGTTCTCGAAGATCTCGCCCTAGTTGTGTTGAAAAATAAGTATTTATTTTAACGTTATGATAATTAGATTAGTTAGACTAGGTTGAGCTACTCTAGCCCTATTTTCTATAATAGCGACGAGTCGGGACAAGTAGGTTGGAGTGGTGCTGGATTCCGGACTATTACAATAGTTGGCTGTTAATATAACACATTGCTGTATATTTTTAAATATTAGCGCATAGAATAAAAACTTATGATCTGGACTTACATTAAATTAACACGATAAATAAGCTCGTGACAGATTTTATTATAAGCTTTATTAACTATCACCGAACAATGTGTGGCGACAATGACGCGGATTTGTTGGGAGTGCGGCGTGGGCGGGTGATAAATTGTTCTGGTGTACTTACATCAACTATGTCTATACTATCTGTTTTGAAATCACTAATTATTTTTTTGCGTTGAACTTAATGTAAAGTTTAATTTTTAAAATGAGTATAGTCCTTTCTTCAGCCATTTCTTTTCTTAACACTGACTGTCGCAGGAGGTCAACATGATCGACACTAGTACTATACACACCGGCATATTAAGCGGAACATAAAAAAATGAAGGTTTGATATTAGTATCATAGCCTTATATGATACTGATATCAAATATTTTTTTCTATTCCACTAAATATGTCGGTGTGAATATGTATGTATTTGGGCGTGCCGGATCTCTCGTATAAGATAACCAACCCTAATTACCTAGGTACCTTTATGTACATAGGTAATTATGATTGGTTTTCTTATATTAGACTCAAATGAATATAGTACTAGTTTCCGTCATGTCAGTCATGTTGACCCCTCTGTAGTCAAAGTGTTAAATATGGTCTGTACCATTATCATTTCGGATTTTATTGTCTTTGTCAAGTTAATATTTTCCATTTATTTGTTGATTTTTATGAAAGCGGATTTTTACTGAGTTTATTCCGTCTTTCCATTAAAAAGAAGATAATTTAATTTCTAACATTCAGTGTTTGGTATTTTTAAATGTTGCCACTATATTACTCAATGACTCTAGACATTTTACAGCTATCCGTGTTGCATACATATATTATGCGACAACAAATAGGCAGATAATTATTTGTGATACAAGTATACCTGAATATGTTTTAATAGATTTATTAGAGGTGATTTCATAAAATCAGTTTTATGAGATATGACATAACTATAACTTTTAGTTGTTTATGGGTTATAAGTAAATACACTTTAAAATGTTGGCCACGAAGTATAAAAGCCATATGAATATTTAATATCGCAAATAATTAGTTTTTTTGCCGCTGAAAACAGAGAATTTCAGCAAAATAACCGAAAGCTGTGAGCTCACAGAAGCAATATATTACACAATTGATTTTTGTTATCTTTTTTGGATAATTTTAGCGAAGTTATTGATTTCGTAAAGCCGTTCCATTTGATTAGTCTTTACGTTTGTATATATGTATTGCTATCAACGTTATTATGCTTTATGAATTTATTGCGTAAATAAATTCTAATTAAATGATTAACGCAATTTAAAAGTGAAGCGCACTGATTTAAGGAGGCAAACGTATCTGATATGATCACTAGCATCAATTTTGAGTCATACGAATGGATGACGGAGTAAACGCTTATTGTGGTGCCAATGTAATGTATGAGTAAAGAAGAGCGAAGGTCTTTTCGCACGTTTAATGAACTGTTTACCTTCCTTTCTCTCGACGTACGTTGTGTTGCCAGATGCTGGCTTGTTTTGTGACTTAATTCTTCAACAAGCAATTTATAATATTATATAAATCAGCGTTTTATGCGTGTTTTACTGTTGCCAAAAACAAATACGTATTTTAGGTTTTTTCTGTTTGTCACCTCGAAAAAATGTTTGTCATAATTATGCCGAAATTTTATGGGAATAAACATTTTCAAGCTGTCCCAATTTCTATTGAGTAAAAGCCTAATGCAGGTTAATTGACATACGAATTGATATTTCGATTAAAAAACTGGCATATAATAAATAATGTGCCATCCAATACAAGTTACAAAACATGTATCTGATCTTAATAAAAAAGTATTTTACTTTGTATTGAAGGAGTTGAAATATAAGTGCGAATTTTTATGTGATGGCTTTTGTAAATTAAATGAGTTGCAATTTGTGTACAAGTTGATATAACTTTATTTTACAAAAAAGATAAATTCAAAGAAACAGCAATTTTCTCAATACTGTCGCAAAATATATTGAATAATTTCTTATATATCCGTGTTAATATTCACTCAAAAAAAGTGAAATACACAATTTTAATACAACAAATAAGAACAAACTTGTAATTCCCTATTTTAGATTGAAGAAGGTTCAGAAATCATTTGTCGGGTTGAGCATACGCATTTTTCAGTTTTAGATTTGTCTCAGCATAATTTTTAGAAACATGTCAAAAATACACTTTTACAAAAGGCATATTATAATGTTGAAAATTATTTAAGCGATAGAAACGTTTGGAATTGATTCCAGTTGCTCATAGAATATATATCACATTGTAACAAAACTATCTTTAAAAGAGTAACCGTTGAGTTTCATGCCGGTTTCTTCTCAGCGGATTCAACTTTCTGAACTGGCTTTTTGAACCTACTTGAATAAAGAGTATTTTGATATTTGGTAATACTACCAGAGTCCGTGTAGAAGGGGCTTGGCCGCGCAGGCGTCATGCGATGGTGGGAGGCAGTCAAGTCGCCGCCGGTGATGTAAGAGCGACTGGCTTCGACGGTGATGTCAGCGCGCCTACACTGCCTCCCCCACTCCCCTCTACTGACCGCAACCGCCTGCGCCCTCCTAAAGCCTTCCGTAAACCTATAACAAATATACAAAGCTAGAAACCTGTCTTACTAAATACGCTCAAATGTCATTCTCTTATTTACATTTCGTTACTTAGGCACCATTTACATAGCTCGCTCATTGATATTGTACATCAAACATAGTGTCAGTTACGCTCTAATCCGATTATCGTGCCGATTAAACAGCTCGCAGTACACTACAAAAAACTATAAAAACTCCGCTAAGTATCGAATTTTATGTTTTTGTTTTCGACTATTTATAATTCTTTTATAAGTTAACAATGTTGAGGTGGAACGTGATTTGAATACTTAATAGTTTCGTTGATTTTTTTACGAATTCTCAAATCTTTCGGTAGTATGGAGTAAATTTAACCAAATTACAAATTTATCTTTTGTTTTACGTGTTTAAATTGATGTATTTTATAACTATCATAGATACTAAGTCAAATGGTATCATTGTTCATATACTAAAACCTATCGACTTAAAAAGTCCTCGGTATTTAGTGATATTTTTCTCAAATTTACAATTCGAATTTACTTAAACTTAACCTCTGTAATTAAACTATTTATTATAAATAAGTAGTCAATGTCTGTATATATGAGATATCCAGGTATCTATCTCTGGAACCATAAGGCCTAGAAACTTGAAATTTGGTAGGAATATTCCTTATGACTAAATTTATGACAATGCTACCTAAAAAACATTCCATGCAGACGAAGTCGCGGATTCAGCTAGATATAATGTATATCGCTGCTTGGGATGAAAAGTGATACAGTTCATTTTAACAGATTTAAATCAATCAACGACATAATGACATAAGTTGTGGTACAGTGTCATTTTTCCCAATTTAATATATTTTTTTAAACATATATATTATTCTAATGTATTTGTTGGAACCTGTGGATAGTGTGATTATTCATCCAAAGCAGTGATATGTTATATTAGATATATGTAATCGAACTCAGCGATTATCGCAATGCAGTCGAGCGAGCGATCCGCCAAGTAGACCGTATCTAATATTTAACAAGCAACGCTCTAAGTCATATTTTATTATACAAATCGATTTTCTAACAACTTGCAATGATCTTAAAGCATAAACGTTAACGATCTGCTATTAAATAGCTCTGTTTATTCACCTGTGTAGTACTTTCAATATTTAGGAGGAATTGAGAATGAAAAACAAGATTGTGTACATTAGTGACAATAAAAGGGATTCAGTGTTATCATTTCACAATGCCGTGATAAAAACATTTTTTGCGGAGATGGAGTAAATAGCTGATATTGTATTGTATGTTACAAATGTTGTGGAAGTAAAAACAATGGATTCGAACATAAACTAAGTGAAGTGAGGATATAAGAAACATTAAAAATGGAGGGTGCCATATTAAGCACCCAAAGTAATAACAGATTTCGTACTCATCTGAAGAATGCGGCAACTGTTTTATGCGCACGTGCTTTCTCCAAATGTAGCGAACAGTCCGCTAGTTCTTCACGACATCATACCTATCCTCGTACAACTCCACCCAAGAGGCCTTCTATATCGTGCAGAATGGAACCGCTTATGTGTGAAATACCACAGGCAACTACTTTCAAGCAAGCGGAATCTATCCAAAATGATATTATACCGGAAACAACGAAGGCCAGTAATAGTTGCAATGGCGTAGTCAAATTGAAAAGTGCATTAGCGAGGTAAGTGTACATGTAAATTCTTTTAATAATCTGCATATATATTTTACTGTATTAATTAGTTGAAAATTGTAGCTTAACTGTCTTTTATCATCATCGAAATAACTTTATTTTAAGAAATACGTATATTTGTTACACGTTTCTAGATTTTTGGTTCGGTCGGATGAAACAACCTATTTTATGGATTTTTGTAGGGTGTTTTGTTCAAAGATAACTTGTTAATAGGGCACACAACCTTAAAAAAAAATTGAAATTTCTTTATATCTGTCTTGTTGTGTTCCATTTTTAACTAATATACTTATCAGAGTAAGTCGTAACGTGGGCAATGTTATGAAGTAAACATTCGTACTAAATAAACATAATAATAAACATATAACAGCCCATCCTAGTTAGTCGTAGTAAGGTATTCATATGTTATAAAAACGGTATGTTATAAAACATTATAGAATTTCATTCTTAACATTTTTACCTGTAATCCCGCAGTGCAATCAGATTTAATGATTTATAAATAACTTCACTTGACGTAGGTCGACATAAATAAGGAGCATATATGTTATAATCTGTCATCATCTCGTTGTATATATACGAAAATGAATGTCAGCATACACTGCGGTTGGGTCAACAACATGAACATGACATCATGGTGGCTTGTTTACACCGCGGGACGGAGGTGTTGTTTCTAATTACGCATTCTATTATTTCCTTACTATATCTTTGTATAAGCGTTGACCTGAAGACGCGTAATCCAATTTTACCTTAATTTTATAATAAAATTTTGTTTTAAATTCATCTTATACATAAGTGATCCGACTGACATACATAAAAGGAAACCTTTGAACCTTACGCTAAACCATCTAACGTAATTTAAATGGAATACATAAATGAGAAACATTTTTAATCAACAACATTTTAAATTAACAAGTTTCATCCACTTTTATTTAATAAAAAAATACCGCGTGCGTAAAGTTTACGTGCCAGAAGTGAAACTTCTTTGGCAAAACAAATTTTAAAGTTTTGTTTATATATTTATACAAATCCAAAACTACATTTCCGAGACTAGGAAAAAAGGAAGATATTTAAGAAATTAAATTAATTTAATTGTCAATAAAAGATTAAAGGTGGCAAAAATTAATAATTTATTAAAATGTCAAATAACAAATTGTAAATAAAAATGCCACGTGTTTTTTGTCAATATTACAAATTATTAATTAAATTTTGATTTTGTATTGAAAATTTACAAAAGAGAATTTATAAAATATTTCTTTTTTTTATATTTTATTAATAATAGTATATTAAGTGACGCAATTCACTTAATATACTATATATATTTCTTTTTTTATATTTTATTAATAATATATATTAAGTGACGCAAGTGGCAAATGCAATTTTAATAAAAGTTAATTGTAAATATTAAAACTAAACCTTCAAAGGAATTAGCATAAAATCGCTGCACATCTTCGTGAAGCTAATCACGCGTTTCATCCGTTAAAATTTTACCCTCATGCGCCTAAAGAAGTTTCCCTTCAAAAATGAATTTGGCTAAATTGATTGATTAGAGCATGTGAACTTACAGGAATCGAAGAACTATGGCATAGATTAATATACCTACTATGAAAATTAACGTCAAATATCGTCTTTTGCTAGTGATTATAGGTCAAGTATTTTTTTTTTTTTTTTTTGTCTCGTATATTCTTTTTTATTATATCACTTAATATTATGTGAGATCTTAATCTTTAACCGAATAAAAATATGTTACGGAAAGTTTTATAGTAGTCATGTTTTCTCATCAATGTATTTCATTGATTTGATAAGTAAAAATGTAATGCAAGACCCATATTGGTTTAAGTAGATGTCATGTTGACAGTCAACGACCACCCAACAATGATAAACAATTATAGAAGGGTGATGTCATCGATTATATCTACTTCCTTTCGATTTGATATAAAAAAATAACACCTCAGTGTGAACCGGATATTCTAGCACTAGTTATTTAGATTTCAGAAATTATTGTTCTTAATATAAAATTACTAATGTAAATATTTTTTTGGTTTGACATAACAACATTGTTTTGTACGAATAAAAGGAAGATATACTGAACCTTGAAAAATATTTTTCTATATCAAAGTTTTCTATCATCGAGTAACATTTTACTCTTTCTCTGTCCGTTAAGTAATATTATAAATAATGACATACTTTTTAGAGAAAGAAATCTCAATGAAATAATTAATATCAGAATAACTCACTGCGTGTTCGAGTTTTCCGAGTTGTGATTTAAAGACTTTGTAATTGAGTTTCACTAACAAATTTCCCGTTTTTTGTAGAATAGAATAATGAGGGAGGAAAATAAAAATTATTATTAATTTAACGTGTTTGTTGTTATTTAGTTTATATTCTCTTTTAAATATTATTTAATCTATGGTTTAATGAAATAAGACTTACTTAATGGGATCTAAAGGTCTTTGAATTTATGTTACAAGAGTTGCATGTTTGAGACAGTAAGTCGTATCGTCGCAAAGCCAAAAACCATTTTGATATCTTTGAACATTATATATACATCTGTAGATATTCATAATTTAAACGCGCAAGAGAATAAAAACAAAGATCATGTCATCCGAAAAGATGATTCAACTAAAGTGTTATATTTAAATTTGAGTAATGTTGAAGCGGTTTGGTAGGTTTTTTTGCCATTTATAGATGCTTTACGCAAAATCGTATTTATTTCCAGTTGTTATGTCATGAAAATATCTTATAAACTAACTAAATTTTCAAATAATGTCAGTCGAGATATCAGGTTCTGTTTCCGGTTGGTCAAAAGAAGATAATACTTTATTTTTACGTTAGAAAATTCATTGATACACCCTGACTGTAGGATCGAGAGTATGGGTTTCAGTAAGGGAGAACACCACGAAATACACAGTAATATCGAGCGGAACCCTCTTTATTCTTTAATGGCGATCCAAAGATCGCATTTTTCTCTCTTATATCCCGGATGACTCCGACCATCCATCATCTCTCACAGGAGAGCTTCGCGACTACAACGCTTTCCAGCGAAAGGTCCGATCATCGCCACCGTAGGTGATACTGAGGTCCCCAGGCTACACATTCTGTCAAAGTATAGTGAGCTAAGTCAACAGCATTACCACATTTATGGCAACATTATCCCGTGACGATATTTGACAAACTACAGTGATACAATTCTGTCGCTCAGACCACTACGCCAAAAAAATACAATATAATAAAAAAAAATATACTAGTTTAACTGCCTCACAATGCTGTATCTTAACTAAAAGACTCGAAATATCTCTTTTCACCCATCTAACAGTGAAAGTTTTAACAAAATCGAGCAAGGTATTTGGAATCTGCGGAAACAAAATAATCCTGAGTTTTTCGGTTGGTAATGAATTTATCGTCTAGTCGAAACGTTAATGCTAATAAGGAAGAATTGTTAAGAAAATCAAATATTTTTTTAATTTTTAATGGTCAAACGCGTAGTAACCCGTTTATCCTTTTTTTTCGCTGGGAAATGCGTTTAGGCACGAACCCCGACCTACAGGTCAGAAGTGTGGGACTCGGCGAGGGAGAAGACCTCGCAATACCCACTAAAACCCAACGGAACACTCTTCATCCGTATTTGAGGCACCAGGTGTTCAACTTTCGCATTCGTCTCTGTTAAACCCGTTTATCCTGAATTATTCATCATAGAAGAAAAAAGTCATAAAAACAATAAATATAGGTTTTATTGAGTACTTATCATTTTTGGACACTATAATTATATTTTGTTAGTAAACAGAATTATCTTAAAGTTTTGTCAAGACATTTTTACAGTTTACCACATGTTTGCTTTGCAGCCACGATATTTGCCCTGATATCGGATCTAGCTTACTTTTCCATCGTGCATACTATTACGCCGATATAGTCGTCGAAAGACGACGATGTTGAAGATTTCATCACCTTGTAACATTGAAATAAAATACCGTAATGCGTTTTGAACATGACATCATAAGTATCGAACGCGGCTTCAAATATTTCTTCGAAAACCAATATAGTTTCACCGTTATCCCCCGACATGAAACACACTCGTTATCGACAGGGGGCATCACAGGTTACCAGAATGCTTTTTGCATTAATATTCACTTCAGATTATTAATCAGACTTATTGAAAAGTTTATTAGAGGACAGTTACCTTGTTATTAATTGAGGTCATGTACACAGAAGCGGCCTAACCAGCATTTTACATAAAAGAGAGTTATTAGGTGGTACTTTCTGAAAACATGCTAACTAGCCTGACAATGTTTTTGCATGTATTAATATTGACTTCAGATTATTAATTCAACTTAATTAATTGTTGATCTATTTTTTATCGATATATTTACAGTATTATTTCAAATTAATTTATTCAATAAAGTTTTCATACCAATCTTTTAAGAATTCTGTGAAATAGTAATATGAATTGTAAATAAAAGAAAACTTTTAATAAAACTTAATGTTTTCTAATTTTTAAGCACTCATCTGGTAGTCTGGTAAGTACGGAGTTCTTTATTGTGCTTAGCTTAACATGCTCTTAGCACCTTTTTATTAGTATGTCGTGTAAATATTTATAGCATTTAGAAATAAATTGTAATTGTCAGGTAATTACCTATATCGGATATTATATCTGATATTTCAATTTTATTTATATCTATTTTATTTTATCGCTGTCAGGAAGCGCGCTAATCTGGTACCAGGTAATTTACCTCTAATGGTTTCTATATAGCATCGTACCGAAACACAATCAAGAGATTGTGTTCCGGTACGCTTGGCAGGGTACGTTTTTACTGGTACCTAGTAATTACCCACGACTGAAACATCCCCCAGTCCAGATTCAGAGTAATTAGAAAATGCAAATACCTAAATTCGCCGTACCGGGACTCCAACCGGAGTCGGATGTCGGAGTCATTTATCAAATAAAAGGGGTATTTTTAGGCATAGACGAGACATCGATTTTGTATACAAAAATGTCGCCCTACAACAATACCCCGGTTCAATGCTATCGTGTTTATTAGTCATAACTTTAAATAAAGTACACAGCAGTAAATAGGTATGAATTTCCCTCGCAATTACCTTGCTACCTTATAAACGTCCGATCGAGAGATCGAAACCACTTAATTGAACGCGAATGGAGTAAATGCACTTGCCTTGTGTATTTACGGGTGTGTTCCGATATACACTGCGAGCATTGTCCAGTGCTCTCACTGAGTAGAAATTAGTTCCGTTATAGAACTACAGTACATTGCCGTAGTATCCTAGGGAAATATATCGACGGCCCCTAATTACAAAAAAGTTAAGTACAAAATCCTAATTTTGCAAGACAGTACCTTTTGTACCAATGAAATCGTTTTTAAACATCCTGTTCTATTTAGCTATATGATTATAAAAAACGATGATCTAAGTTGATAAGTGGGATGATGTAATCATAAAAATTACAAAAATGTCAAAATGTCTAATATGCGAATTTCGAGGCTGCTCTCAGTGCTTTAATCACGTGATCAATTTCAATTATAAAAAAGTGTTACCCTCCAATGAATTCTCATTTTCGTGCACTGTACTTATTAAAGTTATTTAATTATATATTGTATACATTTATTTTTTTAAAGCATCGTTTTTAATAGAAATCATTATGGCTAACTAAGAATAGCTTCGCAGCATACTAAATTGACTTTATTCCTTATAGTGCTGGTAGTGCACATCGGAACATACCCTACATTACGCGTGTAGTGTGCGAACGAGACGTTGGATCGTGTGTTCTCTCACACACCATGATGTCATGGTATATTTTTGTAAACGCTCGCCTGCCTGGGTCGCACGCGTGTTTGCAGTCTTTACTCTTGCCCAACACTGGTTTCTATATTCTTTTTTTTAATGAATACCAAGCAAAACGTCGTTAATAATATTTAGAAAACGGCATCATTGGTCTAGTGGTTAGCATGTTCGGCTACAAACGTGTGGTCCTGGCATCGAGTCCCGGGTCGAGGGAATTAAAAATTGAATATTGAGTTTTCTATTAAGATTTTCTCAATATTTGCCCAAAGTTGGGAAGTTGGTGTTGTGTTCCACTCTTATGCTACTGAGAGCACGTGTAGCCGTCGTCTTGCGCCTGATCTCTCCGTTCGTGTCGGATTCACGTCAGATCAAACGATGAGACGGCCTCGTTGGCGCAATAGTGCGAGTACACGCTTTGCTAGCAGAGGCCGCGAGTTCGATCTCCAGTAGGGCTAATTTCGAAAATTGTATTTTTAATTTGGCTGAGTCTGATTTTGTGGGAGGGTTCGGCCGTGGCTAATTATCAGGTACCAGCAAAAACGTACCCCGCCAAGCTAGAGATTTGTGTTTCGGTACGATGCTATGTAGAAACCATTAGAGGTAAATTACCTGGTACCAGATTAGCGCGCTTCCATCTTAGACTGTATCATCACTTACTATCAGGTGAGATCACAGTCATGCACTAAACTGTCAGCAATAAAAAATTGAGAGTAAGGAATAGCAAGTGAAGGAGGAGCAGCGTAGTCAGTCTGTGGTCTAAAAACCCTCTCTGCTGTGAGTGAGGAGGCCTGTGCCCAGACGGTAACGTATACTTATTGGAAAATTTGTTGTACGTCCATAAAAATATTGACTTAACTAACTTAAGAAATAAAAATAAAATAGCTTTCGCATTCTTGTAGGCTACATAAAATGGACAAGTCATTCAAGGGTAACGTACTTGTATACGTTTCTGTAACAAACTTCCAGAAGTTAATAAATTTAAATATTTTATTAAAAGAAAACTAATTGAGAAATCATTCTATAATTTGAAGGAATATTTAGAAGATTACAAAGTTTGAGACCGAATGAATTGCTCTAATATGATATAGAATAGATTAAAAATATATATTGTAATGATCATGACAGAAACGCGAAGGAACACTCGTAGCTATAGATAGTAAGTCGTTCTTTAACGTCATCATCAACCGTACATGTAAGTAATATAAGAAAAAAACGATATATTAAGATTCAAAAGTGCTTTAAAGGCCTACTTGACTAAAGGTATTTTGAATTTGAAAAACCTTTAAATTAGTCACGAAAATTTATTAAGTTTAAGGCGCTTACATTTTTTGACAATGATATCACTTGGACCGTCACAATCTGCATATATTTACATGTACTTTGAATATGTAAATCCTATGTTAGTTACATCATGCATAGATTTTTCTGTGAGAATGTTAGTGTGTCGCATGATAAGAAGCTATAATGTTATTAATTTAAATTCAAATCATTTATTGCTGATTGTTTGTTACATAGATGTTATTTAAAATGAAGGAACATAACAATCAGCTGTATGATGGCATAATTGATAATTAAAATATAATGTCAATGCTGTGTTTTTTGTATATCTATGTCGACATTTTTTCTTAATTGTTTACTCAAGTATTCTTTATTATTATACGCAAATTATATGAACCTATTCTATTACATATAATATAGTATTGGAGATTAATCCAAACACTTCTGTCATTAAAATTGTTCTCAATTGTAGTGAATTTTTAATTATGGCGCTTATGGATGAATATTCAAGCAAGCTAAAACTTTAGTTAAGAACACAGTAGTATCAAGAATAGTCTATACTTTTTTGTAATAGGCTACTACTATAATTTGCCAACCCACACTGGAGCAGCGTGGTGGGTCTAGACTCTAAAACTACCTTTTCATGAGTGCGTTGACCTAAGCCCCGCAATGCGATGCTAAGAGGCTGCTACTTGTAACTATTTATTACATAATATATTTAAATTAAAATTTCAATTTGTAATTAAATAATTATAGTATTTTTTTTTAGTTAATTGTAATTGCATATTATCAAAAAATGTCCATAAGTTCATTTTCTTCATATTGATCTCAGAAAATTTTTTCAGTTTATCCTTAGAAAGTCCGGATCGGTTGTGATGGAGCAGAATGCTGATCATACGTAGAATGTCATTGACTACTTTACATTCCAATATTACTACGGAAACGGAAATTCGAAGGGCTATAACTAATATCACATTGAGTCATAGCAAAGCGTGCTTCCGTGGAACTTATTAAAAAAAAATTCTGTTATTCTTTTATTACCGTGATAAATCAATAATTATTGTTTAGACGTACACAAAATATATAAACGTGAGAATACATATGTATATACAAACATAAAATTATTATTAGTGAAGCCTCATAGTAATTTTCGTTAAAACATGTTATAGCGATCTCATGCCATAAACACTATTTTTTCCTTCCGACTATCAGTTCATAGTCTTCCTATATCACTCGTTATTAAATACTTTTCTACTCATTCATTCAAGTTCAAACATATTTATGTAAATTGGTACAGGATAACACTTGATGTTAATACAGTTGATGTATGAATTGGCTTTAATATTTTTATATTTCTTGATTCCTATTATGTTAAGTTAACACATGGCAATGAACTGATATTTGAAAATATGAGAAGTCGTGTTATAAAGTTAATTTATTATGTATGGTTCGAGTACTCCCTTGACTAATAGTGATCTCGGGTTCGATTACTGTCAGGGCAAATTTAGGAAATGGCTTTGTCTAATTTTTGTGAATGTAAACTGGTGGGGCGTTTCGGCCTTGGCTAGTTACTTACTTACGAGCAAAGACATGTCGCCAAACAAAATATTTGCGTAAAACATTACCTTTACGATGCTTTGTAGATATCCCAATAGGTAAATTGCCACTCACCAGGTTATCGCTCCCACATTTTAGGATATACCATCACTTACCACCAGGTGAGATTACCGTCTAGCTATGGCCTGTCAGCAATAAAAAGAATGCGCCTATAAATTATTATAGGCGCATTATTTATGCCTTGTTCGTATTGAAACATTTTAAATATATAAATTACTTATGTTAAAGAGGTTTTTTGGCATGCTCTCAATTTTATCAGATAGTTTGATCAATGATGTAATCTAATCTTATTTAAATCACCATCGACCCTGTTACGGTATTAATTATCTTTTACTAATAAGAAATGACTACGCTTGTAATTATCGTTAATTGCATTTATACAACACTATACTTATGGGACTAAGGTAATTAGTATTAATAATAAAGATAGAAGTGGTTTTTTGAACTGTATATCCTTTATATTATATATAACACAAGTTTATACAGCATATTATGAATTATGAATTCAGGATATTGGTAATACGTAATTTTATAGCAAGGAACTGTTCCAGGCTGTGTCATTTGCATAGTTTCCGATTCTGCAAAAGGAATGAGCGATGAGGAAATGTAATATTTTTGGATTGAATTATCAATCTAGACAGTTTTATAATCCATCTGAATATAGTTTTCATCAAAATTGATCCATTCGTCTTGGTGGAGTTCAGGTACATGGTTTCGTACAGAAGAATTCTTTATATAAATGTGTCCGCCTTTGTCTACGAACTATCCTTTTGTTCAATCAAAAGATAATCGCGTTTACCTGGTAATACATAAATATATGATGGATATATATATATATATATATATATATATATATATATAATGGATTCCGTATAACTACATACCGGAAAATAAATGTGATTGGCGGAGAGACTTTGTTGGATAACGTATGCAGACTTAGGTAAATTATAAAATATATTATCCTTATGTTACTTATCAGAAATGGAACCTAGGCCTAATGTTTGCGTAACCTTTCGCTGGTCTGCATAGCAAGTGCGATGGTCGCTAGCGAGGCAGCGTGGAGAGCCGTAGCCTTCTTTTGCGGGACTGTTATCTCGCTAAAGGAGGCTCGTGAGAGGGAGCGGGAGTTGACTCCTGACGCCCCTGCTATCCGTCGCAGAAGGCTTGGGGGTAGAAGGCGTGGCTATGCACGCTTCCTCCGACTGACTTGAACCTCGATTCGGCTTCATCCGGGACACTATATTGGATTGCGCTAGCGAGCCGCTGGTGTTTCACTTTAGGATGACAAGGGCTCGCTGGGTTTTAATGGGAATTCTGCTAGACAGTGAGTCCCACAGTCCCGACTAGTCGGAGTGCTTGTTTTCCATATACCGATTGGGCGGTGAGCGTAAAAGCATTACCCGGCGATAAAAAAGGCCTAATGTTAGCGGACAGAAATCTTTGAGCTTTGGTGCGGTAATGCCGTTAAACTTTTGTACCAATTTAGGGGTCTAACATTTAAAAGGTTATTAGATTTGTGTATAAATAATACTCGGTATAATAATTTTTTTTTTTAATATAAATTAGAATGAAAGACATCCTTGCGAACCTTTATGTTGTCCTATATGCGAATCCTTTATATTATCTTTACATATTTATATTAATTATTATTTATTTTTATTGCGTATGTAAAAATTAATATTTGTATAAAACACTGATGTTTTTGGTAATTTTCTTTGTTATTAGCGCTATTCCTAATACTTGTTTGTAGACGCTTTATCTTAGTTTTAAATTAAATATGCTGTGGAGTCACCGGTAACTCAACTGAAAATTAGCGTTGTGCCGAGGTGTAAACACTTTCAAGGTGGTGTTACAGACTGTAATGCTATGTATAAGAATGCGGTTTGTTACAACATCATTGAATAAACGCTTTTTCTTTCTTTCTTTCATAGGATAAAGTCTGAACAAATTCACGACAATTAATAAAAAATGTACGAAGTTCTTCGCGGTCAAATACTGACTGGTATTTTTTATAGATATAGACTATGAATATAATAAGTTATTGATTTGCTCTATAAAGTTTTATAGGTATTTTAAGGCAGGCCAAGCCTATATTTCTTGTTTGGATACGATCTTATAATGTGTATAAACTCCGCGCGTTGAGTTGTCTTATGAGATCGCCCGATAAAGAAGCCGAGCGATGACTCTACCCTGATTGAATTACTGCCACACTGACCTCATCAGTCATTTTTACGTTGTTTAATAATCACCGAACAATGAACGGCTTGTTCCCTTTGTTCTTGTCTGACAGGATTATACAGGTTACCGATAGGTTATGTACAGTCATTGACGTCGAACTTTACATATCGTATTATATTAATTTTTTACCTTTATTATTTATTGTTGAGAGGTTAGCGGTTGACTGTGATCACAGATGTTAGGGGATAATACAATCTGAGATGGAAGCGCGCTCATCTGTTAAGAGACAATTTACCTCTTCTGGTGTCTATACAGCATCGTACCCAAACACAAATCTCTTTGCTTGGCTGTACGTCTATGCTGGTAGGGTGGTTACTAGCCATGGCCGAAGCTTCTCACCAGTCCAGATTCGGACAAAATAGAAAATGCAATTTCCTAATTAAAAATTCAGACAAATTACCGGTGATCGAACCCGGGGCCTCGGCTTGTCGCAAAATCTATTTTTGTTATAATTTTATAGTTTTGTTTGAATTAAATGAGTTTTTTTCTAATACTGAAAAAGGTTTAGAAAATAACATTTTTTACTATTACTACTACTATTTTAAAGTCAAGTAAACACTCTATATATTGACTATGCAAAGCAACCACGTAGGTAACCCGCAAATCCAATATTTTTCAACAAAATAATACAATTTTTCATAAAAACAAACAATATATTGGAACTTCCGTATTTATTGCTTAGTGTTATTTTTTGGACACTGTATGTATTTATATTTTGTTGCGAAACAGATTGACTTTAGCGAAGTTATCCTAAAGTTTTGTTAAAACAATATTTTGCGGAATATTACGTGTTTGCTTTCTAGCTTCTATGTTCTATGTATATGTCTTGTTTAAATTTTCAATTATTAAGTTCAAATCAAATCAAAATATCTTTACTCAAGTAGGCTTATTACAGCACTTTTGAATCGTCAAATATAATATATTTCTTTTTCCACACAATAATTCCAATGTACGTCTAATGATGGTAAGAAGAACGACTTAAAATCTGAAATTACGAGGGTTTCTTCGAGCCCTGATCAGAGAAGAGTCCGCAACAAACTCAGTCGGCTATTTTTTTTTTTTTTTGTTAACATCATCATTGCAATATCATATTGGTTTAATATATTTTAATTCAAATTAGAGCAATCCATACACTCCCACGTGTTTCTATCGTCTAAGTAATCTCGCAACTTTAATATGATTTTTCTATCAACTTTCTTTTGACAAAGACTGAATTTATTAAATGAAATCTCAAGAACGTCTTGTGGGAGTTTATTATAGAAACTTATACAGTTACCCTTAAATGAGTTATTAATTTTATGCAGTTCATGAAGTTTAATTAACAAGGAACTACCTCATTAATTTTAAATCTAATTCAGATATATTTTTTAACTTGTAGTTGATAACACTTGATATTAATACAGCTTTTTCAAATGTTATATATATAAATTCTATAGCAGAGTCTACTGTAAGTTGACGTAAAAGTTATAAAGGAATTGCCTTTAATTTTTGTTATATTGAATATATGGCCTATTCATCTGCTTTCGAATTTTCCCGCTAGAGTTATTTACTGCCCTAATAATTAATAACAGATTATGCCTCACCGAATAGTGACTGTGATTAACTATACTAATTAGCTATGATAGACTTTGCAAAACTTTCCTGGTAAAGATAACCTGATTACGTAAATCACCAGATAAAAGAAATGTGAATCCGAATGTATGGGATTCCCCCTTTATATTATTGTGCTTGAATTAATGACTCCTTCAATGTGAATAAGTGAAACATGATATAAAATAATATCAAACTTATCAAAAATTTAATAAAAAATCAAATGCCACACGTATCAAAAATTATTACTCGAGTACAGCTCGATTTATTTTGTTGGTTATTATTTGTTGCCGTTTGTAAATGTCACAATGTGCTATATAGAAAATAACAGTTTTTATTAAATGGATCAGAACTGATGAAAATTTCAAGTCACATGTTTGCATACAAATTTACTAAAATATTTCTATTATTCTTTATAAGTAAATGATAATCAATTAAAAAATCGATATTGAGTTTTCTAATAAGATTTTCTCAATATTTGCCCGAAGTTGGGAAGTTGGAGGCCTCAGAGAGCACGTTAAGCGGTCGTCGGCCCTGCGCCCGATCTCTCTTCCGTCGTGTCGGATTGCCGTCACATCGGACTATGAGAGTGTACTTGTGTACTATGCCTGCCTATCCGAAGTGGAGCGGCGTGGTGGGTCTATGCTCTAATAACACTCTCTCGTATGGGACATTCGGTTGCTACTTATCTTAAATGAGCTTGGGATTTCCCCCCCCCCCCCCCTTCCAATTTTTATGGTTCGCTAGTATGAACATTCTTACTTACTTACATCGCAGGAAACTCGGACCAATCGAACCTTTTCGATAACCTATTATGTAAGACAATTATCCTTCCTATTTTCAAGACCATTGTTACAGCTAAAAGTTGGCTGAAGCGGATTACAAATTTGAAATCCGTTTTTTATCCTTTAATTAGGATTGGATCAGTTAACACTTAGAGAGTCTGACACATTAACAGATGTGCTCATAGTTGTTTTTACAGTATTGATTTACAGTAATAAAGTGACAAGGTTTATTTATATGTAGAACCTGTAGTTTATGATCGTTTCATGATGCTTTTTAGTTAATACTGCGTAGACGTGGATTGTTAATGAAAATTTACTTAGGTATAAGCTTAATATGACAATGTACAATTTGTGTACATACAAGAAAAAATTTCACCTCATTGACTTTAGCAAGTGTGCTAATTCTTATTATAGTATTTACAAAGATAGGTTCTACCTATCCAATTATTTTAAACGACAGATAGCTATTTCGCTATCATATTTATTTACAACTTTAGCCAAGAACTTGGCTAGTAGACATGCTCCTATTGAGCATAATAATAATATTGACATACCCTTGGATATAAATCCAAGTAATATTGTTTTAAACATATTATAAAGACAACGGAGAATTCCTCTTGCTTAAAAAAGAAAAATTGTCATAAGGATTGCCACACGTTAGATTCAGTGAATGAAAATTTAGATAATAGCTTTATCAGCCTGGTACACCAGAATATCCAATGTATTAAAGGTAAAGTGCTTGAAATTGAACTTTTTTTAAATAATTTTAATATAGATGTGTTATGTATTACAGAACATTGGCTAAAAAGTTATGAATATGTATTTAGTTTTGGTAACTACCAGGTTGGTAGTTCGTTCAACAGAGTATCATCCATACATGGGGGCTCATTAATTTTAGNTGGATCACATCGCCAACTTCCCAACTTCGGGCAAATATTGAGAAAATCTTAATAGAAAATTCAATATTGATTTTTGAATTGGCCCGACCCGGGACTCGAACCCAGGACCTCATGTCTGTAGTCGAACATGCTAACCACTAGACCAATGAGGCAGTTTTATATGATAGATATACAAATGTTTCTACCTGTGTCCCTTATAGACATTGAAACCCTCGATGGTTTCAATGTCTATAAGGGACCAATATGCCGTTGACCGCTTTCATTATACTAAGTAATGGTTTTATAACACTAAAACTCACTCGTCACAAAATGTTCATAACTATTCGCCATTGACTTAAAATATAGCACAGTGATTCTTTTGGACGCTCACTAAGAACGAATGTATCCTTATTGCCAAGGGATCGGGAACTACACTGGTGACACTGCGTAGAACAGCTAGTTTAATACACCTGAGGCTGTGTATCAATGTCAACACATTTATTATTGAAGAGAATACGTATTTTGTAACGTAGTCTTATATTAAAGGCACCTAAGACTTACTGGTGATGAATAATTTAGGAATATATTTAAACTATAATATACAAAATGTAATATATTTAAACTGTCTACACCAGGATGATGATTATATCTATGTTGTCTACATTTCGACCCAGTTACTTGGATCGTGGTCACGACATAACTCCATAATCTGAAAATAATTTATTTATCTGAAAATAGTTTGTTTTAAACTGACATTTTAGTGGTATAAATAACATATTTAAACGGTATTACCTACGAAATATATAATTGCTACCGTGGTAAGGACTCGTAAATATAGCGCAATTATTTTTTTAAAATCAATAGAATTTTAGTTTAAAAACAATTAGAAATATGGTTATATCTTCAGGATCTCCAATTTCGATAAATTTATTTGTAAATTCCCCTGCTGCAGGTATCTTTTGGCGGTAGTATTCACTTATTATCAGGGGACCTTCCCATTCATTTGTCTCTTGGGTATGAAAAATAGGAATTAAAACTTCCGTAATATGTTTATTTTCCTACGTAATTAAGCGGTAAGATTTAAAAGATTTTTTTCTCTCTAAACAATTTTTGAGTCGTTACATATCCTACACCTATAGAGATTGAAAATTGGTTAGAAATATGTTCCTAATGATAAACCAATTATAATTATAATTGGTTTATCATTGATTGATATTGTGTTTGTACATGACCTAGTGGTACTATTAAAATGTTTGCCCTTGTTCCCAATTGCTTAACTAGCGATTAGTTACTATACAGTAATATTGCCATTAATCTATATATTATAGTGTTTGATGGTTATATAAGTGATTTAAATTTATTGTCTGTGGATGCCGAAAATTATCTTTAATAGTATCATCAACTGATATATTTAGAATTTTTCGAATTGTGCATATTTGCTGTATATAATTTTTCCACCCTTTGAGGGGTGTTATTTCTTTTCGGTGCAGGCAAAACATAATAAGGGGCCTATTATGTTTTGCCAGCCAATTCCAATTCTGGGTTGTGTAGCCCGCCAATCCCCGTTAGAACAGCGTGGTAGGTCTATGTTCTAAATCCCTCTCTAAGAGAGACTAGTTTATATAAAGCTATGAAAACACTTTTGCCTTTACCTGGACTGTTATTATCTTATTCGTCGTTGCCATTCTTGAAGATTTTTAATTATGTCGATTAGTTAATCGTTATACAAGTTTTTGTCATCAAAAATGATAATGCCTCGACTAATCATAAACTTTATAGCAAAAAGCCTAAATTGCTAAATTGCCAGGATGCGATTGCATGAATTACAATAACCATTACGGATATTTTCTTATTATCCGATCGCATTTGATGAAATTCTTTGCTTAATATAAAAACTAATACTTTTATCACCAAAACTGTTTGACTCATTAAACGCCTACTTATAAATGTTTTCACATGGGAACATTTCAGAGCCTCAAGTTCTATCCAATGCAACTTGACTCTCAAATATTTGTTGACTCTAGCAAATGATCGTCCTGGCAAACAAATATGCATGAACCCGACTCTAGATAAGATTTAATATTTAAAGGTATAAATAATATGCAACTGCTGTGACGTACGTAAATTAATGATAGTGCTTATTATCCTAAAGCGTCTAAGGAAAAAATAAACAGATTTTTTGGGCTTTTTTTACCTGGGAAATGCGTGGAACTCGCAGATACCAAAATACCGTCCTAAACCCAGCCGATCCCTCCTCACCCAAGATTAAGATCACTACAGGTTCCCTAACTTCCACTCTAGTGATCCAAATGATACAGATTATGCGGATCTACAATTTAATAGGGTGCAGTATACTAAATATATCTTTAAATTATGATATCACAATTTTTTTATATATTTATATTAATAATCGTATTTGCGAAACAGAGATCTCTATTAAGAGCTAGGTAAAAGGTTTAAAGGCTTCTTTCTAAGTAATTTGTTCGCGCTAGATGACGTAAGATTTTTTCAAAAGCTTCTGATAACGATACGAACTAATATGCACCACATACTGCAGGAATGGAATCCGTACAATCGCTTTCTTTGTAATCAAAAACCGTTCGCTTACTTTTGATAACTTGAGCTCAAATATTTGCTTTGTCTGCGTCTAACAGACAGTCATAACATACCTAATCGAAATACGATACTCTCAAAGAATCCTAAACATTGTCTAGACTTGTGACATTTATAGTATTGTGAATTGGCGTTACATCATAAATGACTGAATAAGCTGAGTCAGTTACGGCAAGCAAATATTGAAGTTATTGTTTACTACGTCATGTTATTAGTGACCCCACGAAAATATGTGTTAAAATTAAAATATGTTTTATTATAAAAGACTTCATTAAACTCTAGGAAAGGCGTCTTTGGCGAGAAGATACCGCTAAAAATGTGAAAATTGTTATATAAATTCTTTTGGATTCAATTTAAAAGATTTCTATTAGATTGTTCATATAAAATTAGTAGCATCGCCATTGGGTCAGATCAGTTAAATTTCTATCCTTAAAGAATTTAGTTAAAAAAGACTAGTGTGTGCTTCAAACAACACGAAATAAAACTATTTATTTGTTCTATATTCACAAAGTAATAACATTACAATATATGTATATATATTAAATTGTGTAAATTTTTTTGTCAATAACATTGTATTAAATCAATTAATTAAGATATAGCTATTACATGTTAAGTATAACCCTCTAGCTCTCATAGCAGAGAAGATCCAACTCTTCCAACATCCTTGAACAATCTTATTGTTTATTAATACAAGTACAAGAAAATATGCTTAAAATATTATCACGTTACCTCCAGGTGGTGCATCTTTGTATTTTAATCTTGTATAATGATTTAGACTTCTGAACTGATAGCTGTATTTCAGACTGTTACATATTTTTCAAATACCAATTCAAAGTATCTTCATTCAAGTAGGCCTTTACAGCACTCGAATCAAATATTTTTCTTTTTCTCACAGACTAATTATAATGTACGATTGATGATGGTAGAACGACCTAAAATCTAAAGTCGACCATGATGCCTCAATTCACTACAAAATAAAGAGGAGAGCTCAAGTAGTTTAATAGTAGTAGCACTTTTTAGTGCTTTTCCTTTTTAGAGTTAACAAATATATTGTTGTAGAAAATTTTGTTTTTAAATCGTCAGACTGTAAACCCAGAAGGGATTCTCAAAACTTGAAGTTAAATTTAATTAGTCATTCAACAAAATTTTACGTCCATTCATTCTCAATCAGCGCTTTTAATTTATTGAACGATCTCCCACTATCAATTAGAAATGCTATTTGAAAATATTTAAAATGCAGGTAAAATCTCAATATTTGTCACTTCGTGTTTAAGACGATATAAATCTTCGGTCACTTATTAAATCTTATTCCTAAGACATGTATATATACGATATATATGGCTTATATTAAATGTAAATAAGTTTATTAAATTGATTTATGCATAGCCTACACCACTTACCGCATTACAATTAAGCATCATATACATATCTCTAACCCAAACGTTACCTGGTAGAAATCGCTATAGCGATAAGGCCGCCTTTTTGTACATTGTTTTTTTTTTCTCTTTTACCTTGTTTTATGTTTCCTGTGTAGTGTACAATAAAGCATTTTCTATTTATCTATATATCTATTTGTATATCAACTTTCACATATATAAAGCCATAACGTTGTATTTTGCAGGGAGGTGGCGAACGCTTGGGAGTGCCGCATCGGCCCGCCCGACCAGCCTGCTCCCGCCCACCGAGTGCAAAGCCTCTTCAACGATATCGAGTTGTATCCAACTAAAACGCAGGGTGAGTCCCACCGATCTACATTGAATTTCTACAGTTATTGAATAAATTAACTTATTAATCTCAGGTAGTACAATTGGCCTCATTGGTCCAGTAGTTAACATATTCGACTACAGATTCGAGATCCTGGGTTCGAGTACCGGGTCGGGCCATTTCAAAAATCGATATTGAGTTTTCTATCAATAATTTCATTCAAAAACATTTGCCCGAAATTGTGAAGCTGGCGGTGTCCTCCACCCCCGTGCCTTAGAGACCATGTTAAGCCGTCTGTCCTGCGCCTGATCTCTCTCCGGTTGTGTCGGATTCATGTCATATCGGACTATGAGTGAAGAAATAGAGAGTGCACTTGTGTACTATGCCTACCAACCCGCAATAGAACAGCGTGGTGGGTCTATGCTATAAAAACCCTCTCTCCTATGAGTGAGAAGGCCTTGCCCAGTAATTAGATTAATGGGCTGCTTCTCAGCACAATTAACTTAATTAAAACTCGGAAGGGGAGTAAAAGTAGAAAAAAAGTAATAATTATGCAATAGATAGTTGAAGGAATTAGAATATATTTTAAAATTAACAATCCGTTGACATATTTTCAATCCCATCCTCATTCCCTGCAATGATTTTCAAGTCGTCTGATTGGTATTAAATGAGGATGGGATGTGCATTGAAATGTATTTCAAAAGTTAGCTGAAAAATTTTATAACGGTTTTCAAATTTTATGCTTAATACAAAACAATATTAAAATTGATTTTATAGCTGGTCTTTATCAAATAGAAACTCGTGCAGACGATAAAAACATTGCTCAATCAGATATTTTCTATTATTCGTATCAAGTGCATTTATTCGGATTTTATCTCGAGCATTGAAATCCTGGCTACATTTGGATTGTCCACAGGTAATCGATAGTATGTTTTATCTTGCAATGACGTCAGTGATAGCCTCGAACGTTGTTAATAAGTTGTGTACTCTCCGAAAGAATATTGAAAGCAATATTTATTAGCTAATATTTTTACTTATATGATACTAGCTGTTCCCCGCAGTGACGTGAATTATGGGGAAATCCTTGCTTACTAGACGCGTCTACATTGCCAAAAGAGTCACTTAGCTAGATTCGAAATCAATTGCAAGTGAATCTAAAACAAATTTTTTACAGTACTACATCTATGATTCACTATTACTATTTACTAGAATTAAGTAAAAATAAATAAATTTATTTTTTTATTAAAAAGACAAATCCGGAATGTCAGGATATTTTTATTTATATATATATAGGTAAGATAGGTTAAACCGGCTAATCTGAGGAACTACAGGTTCGATTTGAGAAGTTATTTTTGGATAGCCCATTTATCGAGAAAGACTAAATAACATTACGTAATGACAAAAGGGAGTGAAGCATTACTGAATAAAGTTGTAAATGTGGGGAAAATATTACGGATGTGCTAGGGTAAAGGTTAAAGTTACACAAAGTCAATGTATGATGAATTTATTCCTCTTGAAATTCATTAAAAAAATTTGTGTTTTTTCTCTAACCTCTCTTTGTCTTTTATGGGACGTAGATTAAGTTGCGTGCGTCAGCTAATCTATAAATCTATAAAAATAAATAAAATTGAAGTGTCTCATTGTAATTTAAAATTAACGGTCTTTCACTAACAATAAATGAATATAAATGTCCGCAGTGATACGGTACTTATTAGAACAAAAACTATTATCGAAATCTTTGTCAGTCTGTTTAAACTTTTGAGAAAAGATTTTGACAGGACAATCATTGGCACATACCTTTTTTATTGCTGGCTGGTTAGCGCAAAACCGTAATCACATCTGATGGTAATAATGATACAGTCCTAGATGAAAGAGCGCTAACCTTGCTGTTTTTACTGGTAGTGTGGTAACTAGCCGCGGTTGAAAGCTTCCACCAGTCCAGACTCAGACAAATTAGAAAGTACAATTTCCTAAATTCGCCTTATCGGGGATATAATTGGGGTTTTAACCTGGGATCTCTGCTAGAAAAGCGTGTACTCGCACCACTGCGCCTGTGAGGCCACCAAGTACCTGATGTTATTAGGAGTAAATATGACATCTTTTATTTTAGAAAATACTTACGGGATCGGGAATTACTTTAGTGTCTCGGCGGGGAATAGCTCCTCTATTATATAGTTAGAATAATCTATAATGTCTGCATTATTTTCAAATTAGTTTATAGGAAGACAATGGTATATCGTTAGGAATTCTTATAACCGATGCGTAAGCATGTCAGTATGAGTAATTCCATCAGTCATTATGTTTTTAACTATGGATGCCACCGCCGCCCTTCACAAGAATGTGTAGGATTACGAAATTTTCATGAAGTTTTACAAATTATCGAATGACACACACATATCACTCAACGCAAAGCAGCTCTGTAACATATGATACATTATAATATTGTAATATATAATTTTGTAGTTTATTCCTGAAAATTTTTCTTATCTTTGTTTTTATTATGTACATTAATATTTGTGCAAATTACCTTTAATTTATACATAAAGACGTAAAATATTCGGATTTCATTAAAGTTAAATATATCTCATTTACTTTAATAATTTTTTTTTAACTGAAACTTCTTTAGGCGCATGAGGGTATATTTTATACGGATGAAAGGTGTGATAAGCGTCACGAAGATGTGCAGCGTTTTTATACTAATTCGTTTGAAGATTAGGTAGCTTTAATATATACAAAATGCTCGTGGCATTTTCATTTACAATTCGTCAGTTGAGATTTCAATAAATAACATGTATTAATTGTCGATATTCTTAATATTTTTCCCTTTCTTAGTCTCGGAAATCTCAAGTTTTGTGTAAACAAGACTTAAAAATTATTTTGCCAAAGTAGTTTCACTTCTGACATGTGAATTTTGTACTCACTCACATTTTATATTAAATACGCAAAAGTCTGTAAGGTAGAACTTTTGCAGTTGATTTGTTTGTTTAGTTTTAGACAAGATGTACTACTCATTCTATATTGCGAAAGGAGTCATTTTCCCAATTTTCCGAAGAGTTTAGAAGTCTAAAATCATCTGTGCGTAATTATGTCTTTCTAAATATACCACTTTGGACAATATCGGTTGTATGGTTTTAAAGTCTATAAAGAATATAGGTAGAAACTTTTTTGTGTTTTACATGTAAAGGTTTCTTCTGACGATAAAGGCCAGTATAATTTTGAAGGATTTTTTATAGGCAGTTAGCTTATTTAGAAATCTTGGCTACCAATTGAACTGAAGTGAACTCCTGCTGAGAATCAATAGTGCTTTGTGTCTAAACTTATACGAACCTTCGATATTTCAGTCACGCGACCGGGTGGTTAACACGTGTGACAAACACCTAGACGTCACGCGTGACGTTTGACCATTATGGCTATACAAATGAAATGGTACTAAAATTTAGCCACATTATATTTCTTCATTTGCTTCACTACTCCATCATACATGACGTGTGCCAATTTTAAACTCATTAGGTTGTTACATTCAAGAATTTTAGTTTCGCACAGTTGCGTTGTTTACTCATCTTATTTCTCGCAAATTCTAACCCTAATAACTTCTTAGGAACTAGTCGATCAGTATCAGATAAGGACAAAGCGTCACTGTTGAGTCAGCCTAAATCTTGTCGTTTAATTACGCAACAATACGATATAAAAGGGAAAACGGTTTCAAATTTGAAGATATCATATTAATTGTTTGCATTACAGAGATTAAAGGAGATAGGTGCTTTATCATTATGTGAAATTTTTATAATATTCGTTATCATTAGGACGTTGTTGTTACCCTGTCTATACTGACGTTTAAGCATATTTAGGCCTGTGAATTTTTGTATTGATATTTTGAAGTTGGCTTAAACTTGAATGTCGCCTTTGTAATTGTCCGATGACTTAACTGTGAAAGTGGGAAGTTAATTTAAATTCGTTAACTTTATATAACTATTAGCTGAACCCGCGGCTTCGTCTGCACGGCATGTTTTTTGGGTAGCATTGTCATTAATTTAGGCAACTGGTTTTCCAAATAAGACACTTACGTATAAATATTAAAATGAGCTATTTGCTGTGTATTACTGCAAAGATTTAATAGTCCTTTTTCAGGCTCTAGATTATCGGTGTACCAAATTTCGTTTATATTTCTTAAGTTTATTTGGTGTGAAAGAGAGTTACCCTCGTATTTATAATAGTATACCTATTAGTAGGTATTGTAACTTTACACCATGTCCAAAAAAAATCCGCCGACATTTTACATACCATAAGAGAATCAACGTATGTGAGTATAATTAAAACATAAATCTAGAGTATTTCTGCTATAACTGTAGCGGAAATACAAAATCTCATCACATCGCTTTATTGGAAAACAATTAATAAAAGGCTATTTAACAGCAGAGCTGTTTGAAATGGTTGACCTACGACATGATATCTATTCTGGTTCCTGCTGTATCGTTTAATAAAATTTTTGATTGTTAAATTTTTCAGCGACATGTTCTAAGTGGAAAGTTTGTTCTTGATCCCAATATTCATTTGGTATTTTATTTACTTAACATTTCGAGATTCCCCGGTTCAAACGGTACAATAGTTTTGATTTTTAACGCAAACAAATTGAACACGAAAAAGGATATGCAATATAAATCCACTTGTATCCGAATTTATATATATATAGGTTCTATATTATAGGTTAACACTGTTTATCAAAGGAGTAACTACTCAGTTTTGTGCTGGTATCTTCTCGGTAGAATCATGAACTGGTGGTAGATTACTACAGTAGGTAACAGACTATAATATTTTGATTTTAATCAACATTAAAAAATAAACGTCGAAGGTTGTTGCTTCAGCAGCTTTTAGTTACTTATTTATAGTTACCTACGGTCCTTATAGTCATAGTTAGTTCTTGGTTAAAACTTATTAAAATGATGATTAATGTGTTTGAACGCAACTGTTGACATTTAACCGTAAATATACGAGAAGTCGTCAATATTTTTTGTTTTATAAATGACTAAGGAGTATGAGGCAGAAAAACTAAAAAAACATATCATCATTAATCATCACTCGCAAATTATTTAGTGTCTATTTCTATTTGAGTAGAGTTTTGTTTATTTTCTTATATATCACGCTTTTAATTTTCTCATTTATACAACACTAGCTGAACCCGCGACAACGTGGATTATTTTTTGGTGGCATTTTCATTAATTTAAGCAAATTGTTTTACAAATAAGAAACATACGTAAAACATCCCCGTCTTTTATTGTATTAATTTTAGTAGGAAAATTCTTAACAAATTTTAAATCTAAGCCTTACGGTTCCAGAGATATAGTTATGAAATAAAATGAAATGATCTTTATTTGCGAATATGGGTTATATACATAGGTGGAATAGTTAATCCTTCATATCCTACTGTAATTACAGCGTGCAAATATTTGTATGAATTACAATATGTTTTAAATTATATGTCAATTTTAAGTTTTTATTTTTTACAATATGTCCAATTTTATAATAATAATTATTATATAATATTGACATTATGAGGTAGGTATTACAAATTAAGTTTTTAAAGCTTCGATTTGTTTAATTTTAAGCACTAAAAATTTGAATTAATAGATGTGATATGAGTCAATAGATGCATATAGGCTCTTATATACATATATATATATACGAAGGAAAATATTGTGAGGACACTTTTATATTCCTGAAGCAATTGTGGATGCCAAACTGTGGTGATCCAGCGTGGTGGGCCTATGCTTTAAAAACCCCCTCATATATGTATAAGTAAGGAGGAAGGCTGCCTCATAGTTAATGTTCAAAGAGAAAATAAGAATATTGGAATGTATTTTGTTGGCAAATTAGTCCTTGATTGTGATCTCACCTGATGACATGTGATGATACAGTCTAAGATGGAAGCGCGCTAACTTGGTAAGTGTGTTATTATTATATGTTTAGCTCTTAAGGTTTTCACACAGCACCTGTAAGAATAACTTGAGTTCATTGGACTGTTGCTAGTTTTATTGGTTATAACTTTTCCTTATTTTTGAATTAATCCCTGTGTACATCGACAGCTTGATTTAATATTTAGGTTTTTTATATCCGATTAATTAGTCATATATTAAGAAGGTTTTTGAGTATATGAAGATTTATTTTGCAAGTTTAAGAGAGTATCGCTTCCTTATTTTAGGAACAATGAAAGATTAGAATATTTTATTTACTAACACGTTTAGATTTTGACTTTTGGAAGGCATTCGCGTTGGCTTGTTATCAAAAAACAAGGACATTATTTTCAAATTTGTGTGTGTACTATACTGTGTAGAATGTAGTCGAAAACAAAAATCTTAAGCAATTGGAATCGCGGGCCTATGACAGTTTGAAATAATGATGATTTGAATGAGTATTAATGTCTCCTATGTAATTGCCACTGCATTGCATTGAATCTTAAAATTGTTTTCAATAGTTTGATGCTCGGCTGATGTTATCACAAAGAATCCGACAAGTATGCACGTCATGTTAAACAATTTATGAGCCGCATGGGGTTACGCCCCGTCGTTAATTTAAGCCCCATAAATCACAGCAATCACTCAATTTGCAGCCCTATAAATACTAATTACAATAACTTTATGGTGATGTGTTATATTAATCATTGTTGAGCGAGTTTCATTTTTCAGTAAATATATAATATCATTAACTTAACTTGTTCTTTAAAGAAGTGCAAGTTTCCAGAAGGTTTTAGAATTCGGTTACATTTGCTTGAATTACGTGATTCTATACACAGTGGCAATATCTTAGAATTAATCAAGAAAAAAAACAATTGTTATGATTTCAAAGTAATTAAAATATATGAATTTAAATATGTACTTGTAATTGTTTTCGTTTATAAAATATCAACTATTAATTATTTTTATTAAGATATTACGTGAGTAGAGGTTTCATTTTTACTATTTCCGTTCTCCATGACCCAAAGAATTTTAATACGAGTTCTGTAGTTTTTCACGGCCTCGCTGGTGCCCGTAATCGATCTCCGGTAGGGCGAACTCAGGAAATTGTATTTTCTAATTTGTCCGAGTGTTGACTGGCAAAGAAGTTTCGCCAAATAAAGAGATTTGTGTTTCCGTACGATGCCGTGTAGAAACCATAAGGGGTATATCGCCGCTTACCAGATTACCGCGCTTCCACCTTAGACTGTAAAATCACTTAACATCAGGTGAGATCACAGTCAAGCCCTAAACTGTCAGTAATAAAAAAATGCAAGAGGAGCCCTTCTTGTTATTGTTATTGTTTCCTATATAGAATTAAACATTTTATTATTAATATTACCTTATTTTTAACCCAAATCTAAGATATAAATACATACAAAAAAAAACGGATCTGTCTCGTCGTCAAAATTATAAAAATTTTGCATTCATAAAAAAGAACAAGTCATTTCTGTTCTTTATGTCCGTGTGTTTATACTCGTATTATTTGACTGACATTTCGCTGATGATATAGCAGGGATCGTCAAATCGCGGACAGTAAGCCANTAGGGCGAATCCAGGAAATTGTATTTTGCATGAGTCTTGACTGGCAAAGAAGTATCGCCAAATAAAGAGATTTGTGTTTCCGTTCGATGCCGTGTAGAAACCATAAGGGGTATATCGCCACTTACCAGATTACCGCGCTTCCACCTTAGACTATAAAATCACTTAACATCAGGTGAGATCACAGTCAACGCTAAACTGTCAGTAATAAAAAAATGCAAAAAAAAACGCAAGAGGAGCCGCACTTCTTGTTATTGTTTCCTATATAGAATTAAACATTTTATTATTAATATTACCTTATTTTTAACCCAAATCTAAGATATAAATACATACAAAAAAAAACGGATCTGTCTCGTCGTCGAAATTATAAAAAGTTTGTATTCATAAAAAAGAACAAGTAATTTCTGTTCAAAAAAAACGGATGTCTCGTCGTCGAAATTATAAAAATTTTGTATTCATAAAAAAGAACAAGTAATTTCTGTTCTTTATGTCCGTCTTTTTATATTATTTGACTGACATTTCGCTGATGATATAGCAGGGATCGTCAAATCGCGGACAGTAAGCCATTACGGTGCGGGCCGCACAAGTTAAAATCACAGTACCGATAAATATGGTTAAAAATGCGATGTAGAATAATGAAATGTAGCCCACACCAATATCCCCATAACATTTGTGGTCCTGCTATAAGAGAAGGTAAAATGGGTGTTGTTTTAAAGGATATTTTTTATTCCGTTATTATACGTAAAAGGGAAATTCCAACTTGATGAGTGATACCACATTAAGCCATAGCAAATTGTAACCCGGTGTGCTAGTTATGTCATTTTTGTTTCTCTTGGTAAATTGTCTTATCTACCGGTTATAAAAGATACGCTCCATTTGTTTGAGTTACATATTTCAGTGACAGTCTCAGCAATTTGCTCAAATGATTCCTACCGTACACTACTGTTTGTGTGTTAAGTCCCATTTCCGCGTAATAAAAGCGTGTGTAAGTGTTTCATTAAACTGGATAAGTGGTGATTTGGTCGTTTGCGTATGTGCGTTTAAGCCAGGTGCTACGCCGCTATGATCTCATCTATTGCTCATATAAACGCATTACACCTATTTCGTATCATAAGTGGAACGCCCTTATTAAGTGTTTGTTAACATTTTTACGTCTCAGGCTAACTGCCTATTATTGGATAACATGTTTCTAGAAATAAGTTCCATTTCATCAACTATTTAAACGCTTGAAGGCATGTAATGGATAGTTTTGAAGAAGTGGAAATTCGTTTCGGTAAATAATTATGATATTTTTAAACCTATATTCTTATTAAAATCTACAAGCGAATATAGCATTTTAATCTATCTGTTTAAACTATACTTTTAGACAAACAGGTTCCACGATCTTTTTCCATAGACCTAAGGCAGTGACTCATCATTGCAGTAATTTTTTGTCATTAGGTTTAAATATCGAGATACCTTGATATCACGAACGTGAAGTTTTCTGTTCATGACATATATTTATAGTTAATAGAAATAAAGTAAATAAAAATTCCTTCAAAATAAAGTCTTACAAATATATTAATATGCACTAAAAAGTAAAAAAATAATTGCGTATTCTTTTTCAGAGATCTTTGTATTCTTGTATTCCGAGTCGGTGACAGTCAGGCTAGGTGTGTCCCGCGTGTCCACTTGTCAACTCCCGCGTCGCTCACACCTATAACTTTATAGTTACAACCTATAGCTTTATATCTATATATATATATATATATCTATATAGCTAGATAACTACTTTGATAAGTGATAGAGAAAATTTTCTATTTGGCAATAAAACTTGAAGGAAGTGAACTGAGAAAATGATTTAATCGTTATTATTAGCAAATCTACTTAAATTAAATCTAATCTACTGGCGTACAGCTGATTTTTTGTTAGTTATATGTATTAACAATTTTGTTTGGGAGATTCCAAGCTTATAGTCACGAACCATTGAGCTAAAGCGAGGTTTGGCTTTAATGGATTGTATATAACAGCAGAAATCCCGAGTTCTACCAGCGATTAGTTGTAATAGGAACTTACACTATTAGGATAGCGAGTCGAATAATATACGTTAAAAATATGGAGACAATAAATATTTCTAAAACTTCCCTGCTGAGAAATGAACCTGAGACTGGCTAGTGCAGTGATTACTCGCACTCTTACGCCAGCGATGTAAATAATAAAAATACATCAACATACATCATACATACATAGCATCACGTCTCATTCCCATAGGGGTAGGCAGAGACAACATCCTTCCACTTGCCACGATCCTGGCATATCTCCTTCGCTTCTTTCATTCTCATTATACCTTTCATACAAGTTCGTCGGTTTTGAGTACTCTTGACCTGGCCCTTATTCAAAATGTCCTGGATTTAGTTTAGAAACGTTCGCCTTGGTCTTCCCCTTCCAACTTTCGCATTCACTCTTGACTCATAAATCCTTTTTGTCAGTCTCCTTTCATTCCTTCTTTCTATATGCCCAAACCATCTAAGCTTACCTTTCTCAATTTTAGTCACTACATCTTCTTTTATACCACCTACCGCATTTATTTTACTTTTGTGATTCTTCTGCCATACCTAACTTTCACTACCATACATAAGTGTTGGCACCAACACTCCAGCATGCACAGCCAGTCTAGCCCTTTGAGACACCATCTGGCTATTCATAAAGGCGTGCAGAGCACCATTTACCATATTCCCTGCATTTACTCTCCTTTCAATATCACTTTCACATGTTCCATCTTTTGTAAATTTAGATCCCAAGTATACAAATTCTTTCACCTCTTCCACTTGTTCCCCATCTATCAAAATATTGCCATTCATCATAGATTCATCTCGTTCAAAAAGCATAACTTTCGTTTTGTTTACACTCACTTTCATTCCTTTCCCTTTCAAAGCTTCATTCAGAATTTTTAGCTTCTCCTGTAACTCATTAGCGGACGAAGCAAATATTACTTGATCATCAGCTTAGAGTAAACATTTGATGAGTAATTCATTCATTGTTAACCCATACATACTTTCTTTTAAATCTGAATATCAAGACATTAGAAAATACAATTGTTTAAATTTGCCATTCCGATAACCGAATCCACGACCTCAGCTAACGAATCACGTGCTCGCACCATTATTTCAGCGAGGAGAATAATAGTAGTTTAAAAATATCAATTACATAATGGAAAACTATGTGCCTATGTCATTACTACGCCGCAGCATGCTATTGTTTTGTATCATATTATTTACTACTATCATCCTACTACACAGCTCACGCATGTTAATCGGCCGACTCTTGATTGCCTTTGTTAATATTGTATATTCGCACGTATAATTTCCATAATAGGCAATACGCCTAATTGTGTCTTGTTAGCAAGAGCTATGAACTTTTGATTTTCATACTCGTTAATGACATTGTTGTAGATACACAAATTATATTAGTCCATTGAAATGTTACATGAGCTTTCCATTTTTTAGAGTTGTACACGTTCGAGTTATTAAATATGTTTACGCAATGAACTGTCAGTATTTTCACTGCTCTAAATATTTGCCTTTGCCAATCTTTGGACCCATATTTTAAATCAAAAGTACCTTAAGAAATTATATGTGTATATAATCGTGTACTTAAATTTTTATTTGTATGTACAATGATAAAATCCAGGTTTAGTCAATAGCTGACTCGTAATTTGACAAGAGACATTTTTGTGGAAATTTTGGAAGGTTGCGTAGGAATTTATTTAATTTTTTTTTGATACTCGTTTGTATAATATACCTAAAGTTTCATACTACGGTATGTCGGTTAACAGGAATAAAGTTTTATTGAATATGTATTTTCCGTATAAACAGCGTTACAACTAACCTTTGGAAGAATCATCAAAGGTATAGTCACGACTATTTTGGGGTCATCATCATAGTTAATAAATGGCAGCATAAAACGATCACGTGAAACTATAATAAAAGGGTTTTCCTTAATCGCTCGGTACTTTGATGAGTTCACAGAACAATGTTCTAGGAAGACTACCTTCCTTTAATCGTGTAAAAAAGGCTATTAAATAATATGTTTAATCTACTTCGATATAAATGTATTTGTTTAAAAAATAACTAAAAAAAAACTGGATAGTATTTATGATTGGTTTAATAAAGTAGCTTTATATAGGTTTTTCAATTTGAATTTTAGAACAAGAAAAAAATTGTTATAACACCGAACTTTAGGTTAAAAAAGATTTTAACAAGATACGACAGTTGTTACTGGATTTCCCTTTATATAGGATAAAAAAGTAACCACTGACTTTCTTTGCCTATTGTTCTTCGCAGTCGAATCAATTTTTTAAACCTGTCGTTATCATCTTAAATAAACATATCTTACCAGTTTATGGCGCTTCCATCTTAGACTGTATAATCATTTACCATCAGGTGCGATTACAGTCAAGCGCTAACTTATCAATAATAAAAAATCCACATATAATAGTGCCTTGCTCGTATTGAAACAATTTATGTATAAATTACTTCACTTATGTTAAAGAGGTTTTTTGGTATGCTCTTAATTTTATCATTAAGTTTTATAAATGATATAGTCTTATCTTATTGAATCACCAACGATTCTGTTACGGTTGTAATTATAGTATGTTTTAATAATTAAATAATATTACGGTTGTAATTATCGCTTCTGTCAGCAATGAAAACTTGTTAAAACTGCATTTCTTCTCCCAAAGTCTATGTCCAAAATTTACTGAAAACTAATGTAATGTGAACCAAACATGTACTTATATTTTTTTTATTTAGACATAGTTTCATTGAGCAGTAAAAATGAAGGTTCTCTCTTTCTTTAATGCGGATGTGTGTATAAGAAAGGTTGTGTCATATACAAGTAAATTCATGAAAGTGTTAATGATAGAGAGAGACGAAATTACCCAAAGTTAGATTGTTAAATAATTACATTTGTCAAGTCTTCAGTTTTGTCATTAGAGAGCTTAATTATGTAATTCAAACCATGTTTTTTACATTCATAAGTTTGAAACTTATACTTGTAAAAAACATATTTTGAATTACACTTGAACTCTCGAAGTGTTTAATATATTTTAAGTATGCGACAAATTTGTAGAATTTACTTTTATTAATGGGGCTTTCGTATTTTTAATAATACACGTTAAAATTACCTCCACAAAATGAAACGTAAAAGATTAAAATTCTTTGAGGGAATCACTAACAAATTTGTATATTTCAAAAATTAAACAAAGATTAACTGGATATTGAATTGGAAACACCAATATTTTTAAAGTTGAAATTTTGGACATACGTTAATGTTTCTCTGGAACTCTGATTTCGAAACAAGTGTTCGATTTGCTCAGTTACATCGGAAACTGCACAATTATGAAAACTCTTCTTCAAAAGATAATTGAACTTTCCTAAAGGCATATGTCCAAAGCTTACTCTAAATTCTATTACTAACTTATTTCTATCGAATGAATTGAATGCATTCTATATATTGACTGCTGTCTCATTAGTCTAGTGGTTACCATGTTCGACTACAGACATGAGGTCCTGGGTTCGAGTGCCGGGACCGGCTAATTTAAAAAATGGATATTAAGTTTCTATTAACATTTTCTCAATATTTGCCCAAAGTTGGGAAGTTGGTGGTGTGATCCACCTCCGTGCCACGAAGAGCACGTTAAGCCGTTGGTCCTGCGCTTGATCTCTCTCTGGTCGTGTCGAATTTCCGTAACATCGGACTATGAGAGTGAAGGAATGGAGAGTGCACTTGTGTACTATGCCTGCCAATCCAGAGTTGAGCAGCGTGGCGGGTCTATGCTCTAAAAACCCTCTCTCATATGATTGATGAGGCCTGTGCCCAGCAGTTGGACGTTAATGGGCTGCTTCTTACCTTTTATCTATTGAATGCTCAAACCACGATATACGAGGACGCTCAGACTGCATTATCATAAATGTAGTGTTAAAATTAGATATTGTTGTATATGGCGTTGTCTAACAGTTTTTTTTTTATTTGTTACAGTTTTTGAAATGCTAGTATGCGCACGTCAGTGTGCTCGGCGGAAATCTCTCATACTTACATTTGGAGAGTTCTGCGTTTTCGCAGCCGAATTGAGACGGTGTTCAAGGCAAACAAGACAGTGAGTACCTTTTTTAAAAATAAAATAAACATTGAAACTCTTATACGGAAGTCGGCAGCCTGATCTCAGTTGTTAAGACGTGTTTAAAGTACTAAGAATCGATTGACAAGTTTTATTGAAGTAGCTACTTATAATAAAGATGTTGTTATTATATTAAGTCACTCTATTGTGTAGAATAAATCCGTTTCTGTAATTCCAATGACTAAGTGTAAAATAATTATCCAGTTGTATACGATGACCGTATTAAAACCGCAAACTTAATTGACGCTTTCTCATGCAGTCTTCCGGTTAGGTCCATATTATGTTGGCAATTACTAAACAATTTCTTAGTTATTTAAATTGTTAAAACTGTTTTTCTTTATTACAATAGAAAAAATGTAGGTAATTCTCAGTACTATTTTGATATTCTGTTAGTTTTAGTAACTGTATCGTTGGAACTTTCTAAATGAATAACTTCATGTTATGTAAATTTATTACTGGTAAATTTGTCGGTACTCATGATTGAGAAATGATCCCAGTACTCGCTTGGTTGGCAGAAGTCCTGGAATCCATTCCCAACAGGGCAATATTGTTCTTTCTAATTTGTTTGGGTCAGGACTGATGGAGAGCTTCGAACGGTGCTAGGTATCACGCTCTCATTAAAGACATGCTGTCAAGCAAAAATATTTGGGCTCTGGTACGAAAATTTTAAGATGTAAATTAGCTCTTACTATGTTAAACTGCTTCCATCTTCTAGTATATCTTAACTTTATATATAGTATAGCTTTATGTGAGATTATAGTAAGGCACGAACCTGTCAGCTATCAAAAAAAACCTAAAAATATAACATGATGATAAAAAAAAGCTCTTGATCGTATAGACACAGAGCAAGCACATGTTCTTATTGCACAGAAAATTTCATGCGCTTATAAAAATATGGTCAAAGTCGCGGGCATCGGTCAATCGTAATTTTAGATAAACTTCTCAAAATTTGCTTGAGAACGCTTTACTATCAATATTCAAGGACCTTTTTCGTGCTTCTACTTTAGTGTCGATTAGATCATTGTACAAATATATCGTTACATGTATGGCGACTTCCACTTCAGATTCGCTTATATTGACAGCTTTATACATAGTAAGTACGGGCATTTTAACGATTTGCGCATACAATCTTGGCAGTAAAACAAAATATAGACGCGCTGTGCTGATAATGGCCCGTCTGTTACAGCATCCGATGCGAATATAAATAATTACTAAGTATAATGGCGTAATTAGTGTCCTCAATGTCCGCTTCAAGTACAACATGAATCAGTTTAATTCTGTCGATGACGTTCACAATGGCTGCAACGTGTACCCGGTCTTGAACTGCGGCAGTGGCCACTGGCAACGCTGCTACCAAGGCGTGCGTTGACCCTTTATTGTCGTATAAAATGTTGGTCATGCAGTGAATCATATACTTAACAAAGACTTGCGCTTTCTAGAACACCATAGAACATGGGTCGGCACCCTGCAAGATACCACTTACCCACCTGAGTTTCTATACAACGCTTTATATATCCACATAATTGCATTGTGTCAGTTAATACGCCATCTAGCACGAACCTCTTAAAGTAATTGCATAGAAAGATAGAAAGAGACCTTTACGTTGGTTTTTAATTGGTGGCGCTGAATAGTTATCTTCTACAGACTTCACTACACATTTGAAAAGAAAAGTATTTTAGGAGACTGAAATTATAGTAACAACATAAAAGTCAAATATTATAGATATAGTTTTAATGTCTCACCGCTTGGTGCAGGAGTTACTAGGAAAACATAGGGAGAGTGTAAACTAATAGTACCGATTTAAGGAATTGTAAGTTTTTGCAATATTTTCTTGTACTCTGTATAATTTAAAAGCAAGTAGCTGCCTCTTAAAATCCCACTGCTGGATGCAAGCCCAATAGAAAAAGGGATTTACAACTTATATCCAGAACAGTTTCCACGACCTTTTCATCACTGTAAAGCATTATGTTGAATTTAAAAACAACATTTAGGCACGAAAGCTTTACAGAAAGAACTTTGAGGATTCGATCGTGTGATTCTTGGCACTTCTAAATACTAGGTCATCATGACTTCTTACTCTTTAATTTGACTGACGTTTAAGATTGGATGGCGTAGTAGTAAGAAACTTATACCTACAGACAATTATAGTTATATTTATTGTTACAGGGCATCAAATAAGCCGGAGTCGCCTGTGTGGAGTATAGAAAAAGAGTTTCGGGATAAAGATACGATTTGCAAACATGTCAACGGTAAGAATAGTATTATGATTTTGTATATTGTAAAAGTCCGTATGATTTTCGAGGTTCCAGTTTACAATATATTCAATAAGACAAAATAAAATGTTCCAATTTTAATGATGAGCTTAGTCGGAGTTAGTCACAGGTTGTAACTCGAAATAGAGTACACCGGTGTGAAATAGCAACATTATTTTGCTAAGTTTCGTTGTGCGAGTGAATTAACCAAAAGCTCAAAAGGATTTGGATGAGAATGGAAAAAGACTGACAAAATAAATCGTCTTCTTTAATTTAACTATTTTTACTGATTAATTAATATCTCAACTGAATACGCTAAAATCATATCGTGAAACAACATTTTGTAAACACATTAATTGTATTGTGTTTTTCTTAAAAACTTTTATTATTTTGCGCTGTACTTACCTCCCCGACATGTTTACTACTTATAAAAAAAAAAGTTTTGCTTTAAATTTTTACACCAAAAGATAAATGTAGATATTTAGTAGCAACTGCTGTTTTACAATATATATAAATAAATAAACAAATAAATATCAGATATTTTTACTGACTCTAAAATGTAGGAGCTGTTACAATTTTGTTAAGAGATCGTTACACTATAATGATCTACCTACGGCAGTACGACAACCTATTGATAGATGAAATATTGGTAGCGTTGGTATTCAAACGTTTAAAATCACTTCCGTAAAGAATTCAGTACGTTACTTGTACGTTTACGTTTATCTTGCGGAAGGTCGACGTGAGACGCCAGCGTCTGTCAGCGTCCTAATAAAAACGGTCGTAAATGTAATATTAGAATAGTTTCCAACTTCCCGAGTAACACCTTTATATTTTAAATAGCTCTTTCCCGCGATTGAAACCACGCAGTTCCCATATTCCGTTTGAATATTAGAAAAATCCGTATTCTTGATCTTTACATTGCAAAAGGAGTCACTTTGTTTTGAAGATCTCATGATGATCGCATTATTGCGTTTCTAAAAGGCCCGGGCACATCGGCGGGATTGTTCCTAAGTTTTCAAACAACATGGGTAGAAACAACTTTTGATAGACGTTAACCCTTAATTCGGTAATGTCCAGTGTGACGAACAAATAAAAAAAAACTACTGAGCTAGTTTAGAAAAAAATACGTAAGATTTTGATTTTAGTGTGGGTAACAAATAAAAGATTTAGTAGGAATTATATTTGGATGTTGGAAAAAATCAAAACGTTAGTTTTCGTTGAAGAAAAAAGAAATAAAAAAGTCAGTTTTCTACAAGCTACAAAAACTCCGTCGAATTAAGGGTAATGAATCCATTACAGATTATATGTTTTTATAAAGATATTCAGGTTATACGAACATACGTCGTTCATAATCTCCGGTTTCTAGGTAATATATCTGCATGTATATTAAACTACGCTCTACAAAGTTTACAGTGAAAAAGGTAAGGGTAAGTAGCAGCCCAATAACGTCGCACCGCTGGGCACAGGCCTCACTCATATGAGAGAGGGTTTTTAGAGCATAGACCCACCACGCTGCTCTACTGCGGATTGGCAGGCACAGTACACAAGTATACTCTCTATTCCTTCACTCTCATAGTCCGATGTGACGGCACTCCGACACGACCGGAGAGAGATCAGGCGCAGGCCCGACGGCTTAACGTGCTGTCCGAGGCACGGGGGTGGATCACATCGCCAAATTTTTCCCAACTTCGGGCAAATATTGAGAAAATCTTAATAGAAAACTCAATATAAATTTCGAATTAGCCCGACCCAGGACGAACCCAGGACCTCATGTCTGTAGCCGAACATGCTAAACACTAGACCAATGAGGCAGTCAAAAGTTTGCAGTACTTTGTTAAAAAGTATAAAATATTTGTCGCTATTCAAACGCATAAATGAACTTTGTATATTTGAAGACCTCTCTCAAGCTCATATGATTGGCAATGGGATTGATTACTGCGATCGAATGTAACTGAAGTACTATTATATCAAAACATATGTTTGCATTGTATAAATAATAACAGAAACCAACATTTGGAAAATTTTTGGTAAGGTCACTGCAGAAAGCAAAATAGTCTGCATTTTCTTGTGTTAAAAACTCATGTTCAAATCAGCAATCATGACATGTGGCTTGATGAAATATATTTATGTCCTTGATTAATATCAGTGTCGTTTAATTTTCAAATGTTTCTTTTATAAAATTATCTTGTTTGATTTGTGTTTCTATTTTTCTAAAGCAGCTGTGTGTATTACAACATATATGCATATAGTTGTCAATAAATGTTGCATTGACAATCATAACGAGCCTAATTGATACAAACTATAATATTTATTCAAGGGTGTTGATCTGCACGATTAGCACATCTGATTAATGTAGGGTTGCTGTCGGAACTCTAAGTTCATTACATTAAAGATATGTATAAAAAAGTTTAATCATTTCGATAGACTTGCAATATTTCTGATCGGATTAAGATGGTATGATCATAACGTTTTCGTGTGACCCTTTTCTTTTGAAAGTAGGCGACTATATAGCTTAAACCAATCTTGAAATCAGCTGATCATCTTTATTCATTTGTCTCCCTTGAGTCAACAAATAGGCATTTAACTTATTTGTTGTCGCCTAGAATCATTTTTACCATAAGCGTAATTATATGTATTTTAAACATAATTGGTTTAAATGTAAACTACATATTACCTGCTTTTTGATTTCAAGGATTTCAAGTTGAACATGATTTTATGCAATTACCGACAATTGTATGTAATATGACTCATCTACCTTTTTAGCTTTAATGATAATATCATTAATGACTAGCAATTGTTTGCAACTTCGAATGCAACGAATTTCTGTTACCATATAGGATTCAGCATCTATTCAATATTTCGAAAACAATCCAGTTTTACCTCTGGAGTTCGCCTAAAAATGGTTTAGGTTGGTACTAAAAGTACATATATGTATGTCGGAGAAAAGAAAGAAGCAAAGGTTCTCGCCGATATCGTCCATCAGGGGGTTCCATAATTCAATATCCAAATTGCGGGCGTCGGTGGATAATGTTGGTGCAATCAAACACTTCATTAATTAACTCAGATTATAATGTCCAATCACTTAATGTTCCCGACATCAAATTGCACAAACACATTGACAATAGCAAGGAACGCACAACAGTTTCAATATTCGATCGCTCTGGCGGTCCGTTAATCCAGAACTGTCGAGAACGACGCCGGCCTGTAACTCATTGACTCTGTCAGGCGCCGAAAGATGGCGCCGGCGTTCCGGAAACTATTTAATTCCGATTTATAGATATACTAGCTGACGTTGTAATGCCATATAACAGCTATTATCGCTATTAATAAATAGGGATTGGTGATAGAAAGGTGAAAATTTAGGGTGGTATGTATTTTTGAATTCTACGCCATAAAAAAACAAAAAAACAAAAATTTAGGAATGAATCACCCTTAACGTTTATGGGGATGAAAAATAGATGTCTTATTCTCCACCCTAGCCGGTATGCACGCTTAGATTCACGAAAATCGGTGGAGCCGTTTCGGGGGAGTTAAATTTTTAACACCGTGAAACGAGAATTCCATATGCTATATTTTTTTTATTATTATTTTTGTGCGACTGTCTATTTGTTTAATAAAAATTGTTTGAGGTATTTTGGCGGAAGTTAGAATAACACTTGCATGTTATAAGGTAATTTTTTCTTCAGGGACGAGACATTCCAAGCATGTGCGTGTTTACTAGTATGTAATAGAAATTTTGATATGGAATGACCTATACAAATCTTCGATTAAAGTGACTAAATTTTCGCACGGTACTAATCCCGAAATAATTCAGCGCGGCATCCCCGTGCACTGGCGAGTTCGGACATAAGTTCACTGTCGTTCTACCCACGCTTGTTCTGTCAGCCATTGATGCGGATGTACGCTTTTTAAACAATGTACACTTCGATAATATTGTAGAGCGTGGAAAAAACATAATTTTATACAAATAAAATATCTATACTTAAGCCATGTAATGATAATTTATAATACATAGTCTTTAACAAAAACATAATTATCTGGTATACATACATCATACACCTCATTCCCATAGTGGTAGGCAGTGACCACGTCCTTCCACTTGCCACTTGCATATCTCCTACGCTTTTTTCATTAAACCTTTCATACAAGTTCGTCGGTTTAGAATACTTCTGACTTGGCCCTTATTTTAAATGTTCGCCTTGGTCTTCCCCTTCCAACTTTTCTATTCACTCTTGACTTATAAATCCTCAGTCAGTCTCCTTTCATTCGTTCACTCTACGTGCACAAACCATCTAAGCATACCTTTCTCAACTTTAGTCACTACATCTTTTTTATACCACAACCTTCTCTTTTGGTAGATAGTATTATATAAAAAGTTATATATTCTATCCCCTTTTTATATAGATACGTAGAGAAACGCATATTCGCTTGAGAATACGTCATCATTGACGTTGAAAGTTTCCGTCTATTCGGCGAGATTTATACAAATCTAGAAAATATTCGTTCCAAATTTAGTTGCTAGGCATAGAAACCGTATGTGTACTTATGACGTTACTTGGATCGGAATAGCATCGATAAAAACTCTCAACGCAAATCTTGATCTTTACAAAAAGCCAACTTTTCGCCAAAGTTCGTATGAAGATTACTTTAAAATACCGATGCATTTATTTTTCGAAGTTATTCCGTGCGCCATCAAGTCTGTCAGATAAAATGAAATGTTTTTACTACAACTACTTTATTATCGATTGTTTGTGTGATAAGACGCCAAATATGTACAATAAACATCAGTTTCATGTGTAATATGTTTGTTCTTTATAAACAACAATCTGTCTTTCGTTTATTTATTAAACGCAATATATGACAAAGGTATTTGTTTGCATGTGAAAATCAACAATCATACATTAAGTATTAGGTGTAAAATAAAGGGGTAGAAGGCTGAATAGACTAAATATTTCATGAAAAAGGGTGCGTAAATAGAATATTAATGCAAAATATAATAACAATCATGTCAAAGTCCCAGGAAACGATACAAAGGATTAGGTTTCCCCACACCAAGTAAATAGAATAGAATTGTACTATATGAAAAGCATTACCGCTTTTAGATTTAAAAGCAAACTATTATGATTATAGTATCGATTATAGTCATGAAATTCGAAATAAATCTCATCTATCATTGTATTCATCATATTTGATCGATGAAGGTTGAATTATAATTGTCAGCTAAAGTAATTATACACAGACTCTATATGGTTTGCAGGAGCGAAGTGTTGTTCACCTTAATTGATTATGACTTGCGTATCTGTCTATCAATTATACTGTTATTCTATTAGTGTAAGAACGCTCACCATTTAATCTAGCTTTACATGTAATTATTACTTATTAAATACGATGTTTATAATAACTTTTTTAGTTAATCAGAGTTTGGATATTTTCTGTCCTAATATGAATCATTCACATACGAATACATTTAACCATCTTTTTTTGACACCTACTCGATATATGATTCCTTATTTAATGATAATAACCAACTTATGTATAATTTACTGTAAGTTATAATTACAAGAGAAACTTCACAAAGATATGCAGCGTTTTTTGCTTATTTGTTTGAAGGTTAGATAGTTTTAATATTTACAAAGAACACGCGGCATTTTAATTTTCCACTCGTCATTTAATAATGTATTATACTATTTTTCATAAAAAATAAAATAAATTCTCTTTTCTAAATTTTTACTTTAAAAAAATTTAATAATAATTTCTAATATAAATAAAACGTGGCATTTTTATTCACAATTCGTCATTTGAGATTACAATAAATTATTTGTACAATGACAAATTCATTAAATTCCCAAAATATCCTCCTTCTTTCCTCCCTCTAAGTCTCGGAAATGTAAAGTTTTATATTTGTATAAATATAAACAAGACTTAAAATTTAGTTTGACTAAGAAGTTTCACTTCTGTCAAGTGTACTTTGTACGCACGCACTTTAAATTTTTTGTTTTAGCGCACTTTTTATTTTATTTTGGTAAGTCCATCGAACCTCTGGCTTTTCAGTATATCTTCGGATGTGCGAAGTTGTCAATTAACAAGACCGTGCCTCAGAGAGCACGTGAAGCTGTATTTTTTTTGCTGACAGGCTATTGTTTGACTGTGATCACACCTGGTAGTCAGTGACGATACAGTCTATGATGGAAGTGCGCTAATTTGGAAAAAGGCAATATACATTTTATGGTTTCTACACAGCGTCGTACCCGAACATAAATCTCTGTTTGATGGTACCTTTATCCTGGTAGTGTGGTAACTAGCCGTGGCTAATTTAATATATTCGCAAACCGGGGATCGTACCCGGGATCTCTGCCAACAAAGGGAACTGCCAGCCTCTGCCTTTCAATGTCGATTTTATATGATATACATTATTTTTAGAAATAAAATAATGCGCAATTCAATTAAGTAGTACTTCGCAATAACAAACAAAACAACATACCGCTGGAGTCACCAGTAGGGAATCCGTGTGCTTACGTCATCTCGCGGCGCATCTTTGTTTAATGTTAGTGTAGGTACAATTAAGTTCACGACATGATCATAAAAATTTGACGGACGTTTTTTGTTTGTACACAAAGTCTGCTAATAGTACATGTCTTTCTGAGAACAGATCGACCGCCCCTACGTATAAAGGGTCAACATGAATTTTGAACAAATTTTTTGTAATTAAGATGATAACACCTCCATATCTATTAACTTTTGAGCTTTACTTAAATAATATAGTAATTAAGACATGGTGCCAAAAACACCTTTAGTAACAGAAAGCTAGTACAGTAATACACATTTTTAAATACTGTCTTATAAAATTTGGATTTGATATTTGACTCTTAGTGTTTGATAATTTAGTATTGATATATATAGAAAACTCATGTTTCATGAAGAATTTAAATAAAACTGTATTGCGTCTTTCCAATGCAAACCATTTTAAACTAGATGATAACCCGAAATATTCTAAAAGAAGTGTTTATTTATAATTGCCATCGACATATCTCTGATCTACATCATTTTTTAAAATTAGTAATAAACAATACCCAAGGTTTCTTCAGATCGCATAACTTTTTCCATTGACACCGTGATTTGAAGTTGCTCAATCGAGCATTCCTTATAGAAAAATATTGAATATTAAATGTATTCATAGCCCTTTCAATTTTTATAATATTTTCAATAATTATAAACTTTATATTTCAAGCTTCATATAGCTAGTAAATCTAGCTATACACAGATTTCTATTCTGTGTATTCTTTCATTTGGCTACTTAATTTAGCACGTTAATAAGATTTTCTTCTTTTCCAAGTTTTTCTTTGTTGTCATTATAACTTTTCTTTGGTTTATATCGATACCTTGAAAAATTGTCACAAGATTCTATGACTCGTCACCCTGAATTCACGTACTAAGCCACAGTTTATTATGTAAATACGAAAGTAACACTGCCTATCGTGCTTTCACGCTACTAACTACTGAACCAATTTATATGAAATTTCGTACACAGATAGTCTTAAGCCTCAGAAAGGATATAGGCTACTTTTTAATGCAAAAAAAGGATTGTAAGCGTTATAATTGAAATTTATAACTAATCCTCAGAAAGGACAAAAGCTCTTGGCAGTGAAACACTGCTTTAAAAATATCTTTACTTAAATAATTAGCCTAAATTATTGAAAAACGCTACCCGAATATACTACTGCACCCGGACGAAGTCGCAGGCACAGCTAGTTTATATTTTCATAAATTGAAACACATAATTTGTACGACAACCTTGTATGTTTGTCAACGCGTAGTGTCAGTACTTGGTAAGAACAGCATCTGTTGGTCAGAAGGCGACCTCAGGGATATGACACTGACAAAGTTATAAAGGCGATGACACAAGCAATAATTATACATGGTGTATATTTATGGTTTCCTTGTCGAGTAATGTCTACATTTCTGCATTCTGTAAGGTAATTATTCCGGTTTAGTCATATTATATTTTGGTACCGTAAGTCATACTGTATACCAAAAGGAGGAATTGAAAATTATTACATATTGGAGCTATTGATTGAAATCTGCGAAATGATTGTCTAATAAATTAAAATACTGTAATAATGTGTTTTCAACTCATGTCAAATCCAGGTATATGTATTTCAAACAAGAAAAACAAATTCAATATCAAATTAAAAGAAGTTAAAAATCACGCACTTTTAAATTTAACGTACAAAGTACACATGTCAGAAGTGAAACTTCTTTGGCAAACTAATTTTTAAGTTTTGTTTATATTTATACAAATCTAAAACTTTAGATTTCCGAGTTTCCTTCGAGGGAGGGATAAAGGAAGATAGTTTAGGAACTGAAGGTATTTAATTGTCACTAAAATATTAAAGGTGTCGAAAATTACACAAATAATTTATTAAAATTTGGTACGTGTTTTTTGTCAATATTAGAAATAATGAATTTATTATTGTGTTTTTGAATTTACGAAATATTTATATGTTATGTAAAATAGTATATTAAATGACTAGTGGCAAATTAAAATGCCACGTGTTATTTCTATATATTAAAACTCCCTAACCTTCAAACGAATTAGCATAAAAATGCTGCACAGTTTCGTGACACTAATCCATGAAAAGAAGTTTCAGTTTTAAAATATTTATGGACTTTATTAAATGGGATGTTAATTAAATTAATTTTAATTTAAAAGTTTAATTTGTAGGTTTGCATTACTAGAATACTACGAATAAAAGGATTTAGTTCCGTACAAACGTGTAACGCAAATGTAAACAAACTCAAACGGCAGGCGTGGCCTTCCCACTCTTCCGCACCAACTATAAACAGAGTGCGGAAACATTGCAGTGTCTAAAGCAGATGCACTAAATTTAATTAAACCGTCTAAATTTTATTGTAAGGCTATAAGGAATATTATATTTTATGAAACAGATGTGTAGCTAATACTTCTGATGCCAAGGAAGTCTTCGTTAGTATTGTAATGACATAAAATCCAAATGATTTTATGTCATTACAATATAATTGAAATTGCATCGTTATCACGTAATGATCATTACAAAAAGGATACCCTGAGTTTGTTGTGAGTTCTTACTCCGTACATGGCAAGAAAGAACCGCACTCGCAAACTTAGATTTTCTTTATTCCTTCGTTAATTTCAATTTTAATGTATTCACGAGATCTAAATTTAGTTTTCCGTACTTTTTTCTAAATACTGCAAACCACATTAATGCTATGAATTAACAGTATAAAGGCTGTTAGTACAGTATATAAGTAGATTTTTTTATATATTTTACAATATTCAAGTATGATTACTTCGTTATCAGTATACGATTTGTCTCATAAAATGGTTTGGATTTCTTTTTCACAAAATTATTATAAAGTGTCATAAAAAATCAAGATATTCTTTATTTAAAAAGGCTCAATTTGAATTGTTAGTAGTCTGTTCGTTGGTAAAGAATTTACCACAGATTCCGAAAGTTGATTACGCTGAGAAGATACCTGCAAGAAACTCAGCAGTTATTTCAAATATAGTTTAGAGGGTTGCAAAGTGTATTATTTTGTTTGCAAACAAAATATTTGATATTAAAATCCATTATATTTACTCCCTTATACAACAATGAAAAATCATTATATATTTTTGCACATTTAGGCCGTTGCGTTGTACAATATACTATATAGGGTTATTGACTAGCAGTCATTAACATATATTCTTGTGACGAAATTTGGATAGATATGTCATTCACACCGATAAAAAAAAAGGATTTGGAATAGATCTTCTACGTTAAATTCTTCATTATATTTCATATATGTTTGTGTAATTTAAGTTTTCAAATGCCGTTAATAAAATACTAAAATTCGTCCACTCAAGTTGGCGTCCATTTTTTTTATTCGTAGTAGATGACGATTAAAGCTAATCCAGTTTTTTTAAATATTAATTTCATTTGTATTACGAAAAATTGTGCCGTAAACAAATTGAAAGTTTCTTTCTATTAGTAAGTAGTAATTGATGTTATTTTTTTATAATACTTTATCATACAGTCATTTTCTAAACAAATGTATATTTTTAAAAAATCTATGGATATTTGTTTTACATATTATTTTACAAAATACCGTAACGCATGTGTTATGAACTGGCTCCGTAAATAGATAATGGTTTTAAACAAATTTATACGTTGTCTCTATAATAGTAGATGTTTTCACCTACGTTATGATTATATAATCATAACGTAGGTGAAAACATCTTCACTTCTAAACCGGATAAGAACACGTTTCTTTACAAAATTTAAAAAAAAAAGTTAGGGATAAAGAATTTCCGCAATCCATATATAAGGGAAATCCGGTTTCATCATTCGGATATGATTCACTATATTTTTTAGAGGGAAATTATGTCATTAACAAACATCCGGTCATTAGGAATATGTTTTCAATTTTAATATTTAGGCTGACTCAATCTAGAATAAAATATTAAATGAATTTACTAAATGTATTGCTCCAAGTGTAATCTATGGTGTAAAAAGGTAAGGAGCAGCTTATCAACGTCCCACTGCTGGGCACAGGCTTCCTTACTCATAGGAGAGAGGGTTTTTAGAGCGTAGATCCACGCTGTTCCATATAATGCTGCTGCTTAATAGAAAACTTTATAGCCCGATCCGGAACTCGAATCCCGGACCTCATGTTTATAGCCGACCATGCTGACCACTAGAGCAATTAGGCAATAAGGCAAAAATAATAGTATAGTAAATTGTCATTATTAAACACAATAGTGGGCACAATTTTTTACATAAAGGTCAGAAAATGACGCTGGTCTTTAAGAAAGTTGGATCCACAAAATCATAGTTGTTCAGAAGAGTGGTTTGATATCAGTTTCATTGATAAACTAAAATTTGGCCCATGTGTAAGGTTTTACGTTTTAGACATCAGACTTTAAAGTGTTTCCAAAGAAACACTTAAAACAGTTGTGTTTTTGTTTATACTATTTTTATAATATAGACCATCTATTCGTTTTTATTTATATCAAACGTAGGCGTTATATATTGCTGAATATTTATCTTCCGATAGCGTGATTCCTTGTGTCTGTTGACAAATAGGTACACCAAGTTTCCTTATCACCCGGAAGGTTTGTTTTAACGGCGTAGCAATATTATTTATTTATACAATATTATATTTCTTGTGAAGTGGTATTTTAATATAAATTTATTAAATTACAGCCTATTATATTTGTATTCAAATGTAGAGTAATTTGTTATATCATTCCACTTCAAAATGTTATAAAAAATGTAATGGATTAAGATTTATTTCGTGTCAGTCTAATGTAGTACTAGCGCCCCGCGTTGTTCTCGATCCCGTGGGAATATGGGGAACCCTGTACTTCGCGAGTATATAGAGGAATATGTATCCGGTATTTCAAGTTAATCATGCGAATAGGTTTGGAGATTTTTTTAAATTATTACCTATTTAGGTATTCTGGACGAATCCAACAAATAAGACCATTTAAATCAATTTATCCGTTCTTGTGATATAAATGGTGTAACTAACCCCACTTAGTTTTACATATAATGATGTAATAATCCATAACGTATTTATAATATCAAATACTTTAGAAAGGATATAACGTGAATTTAACGATAATACAATATTAAACAACGTATGACATCATAAATTACGAAGACCTAATCAATACATGATATTATACGTTATCGTTATCAAAAATATACCGTATAAATACGTACCTTACAATGCGTTTACTGCCATTTGAAATCTGTGTATGAATGCCGAACATTGCGTCAATTAGAAGTCAGTTGCTATTTACGAGCGTCGAATTCCTAACATCAGGTACAAATTATCATTTCAATACATCACCCATACAAAATACAGTTTATTAATACGTAAGCGACTTATTCCTGTATTGGCAAACAATATACATGCGGCACGGAGCGTGCAAAATTGTATACACATTTTTTTATATTGACAAATTTGCGCTCAACTGTAATATCATCAATTGGTAAGTGATTTTAATACAAGAAATAACAACGAACTTGTAATTCCATATTTTAGGATGAAATACGTTCAGATATCATTTGTCGGTTTGAGCATACGCATTTTGAATAAGTTCGCGCAATACCCGAATCGCTTTTGGGGTTGTCTGTAAATAATTTTAAGAAATATGACAATAAAGTCCTGTTACAAAAGGAATATTATAATGTTGAAGATCATTTACGCGATAAAGATGTTTGTTGCACACGGAAGCTAAACACAGTGTAACCTACAAAAACTATATATCAAGGAGTAAATGCCGAGTGCATTTTTTGCAGTTTCTCAGTGAAAACAACTTTCCGAACGTAAGGTAGATCCAACGGACAAATTATTGACGATTCAAAAGAGCTTATTGAAACTACTCGAGCAAATAATATTTTGTTTTTTGTGATTTAAGATGGAAACGCGTTAACTTGGTAAGATATAATTTACCTACCTTACGGGGTGGTAGAGTGGTAACTATCCAAAGCCTTAGACACAGTAAAAAATACAATATCGTTAAGGGATCAAAGACGGAACCTCTAGTAGCGAAGTATTTGCATCAGTGCGACAAAAATCCATCAACATTATCGCAGAATTAACGGGGCGTTAAGTTAGTAAGAGATAATTTACCCTAATTGCTGGTAGAGTGGTAACTATCGAAAGCCTTAAACACAATCATAATTTCCTAAAGGGATCGAAGCCAGGACCTCTAGTAGCGAAGTATTTCCACCAATGCCCCAAAGAGTCCGTCAACAATATCGCAGAGTAAATGGGGAACGAATCAATAATATAATGAATGATCTATGGGATGGATAAGCGTCATGATAATTGTGTCATGTCTTTGTAGTATAGAAATAACGGAATATTTTAAAATGCGGAATTGGCTAGTAGTCGGACGTATAGTTGGCTTGGCTGTCGTACCGCCTTGAAGCCAGTCGGCCGCCGACCGTCCGTTGGGACAGCGCGTACCGGCGCGAGTGTCAAGAATCAAACGCATCCGCAGCCATGCCGCCCACAACCATGATAGTGCCCTGTGCGTCTTTAACCATCGTAAACAATATTTTATTCTATTCAAATAATTAATAACACTATAAAAAAATTCATGCTGATAATATGATTGAAGTATACACAGGATACTGCGGTGAAAATGTGTCGGTTTCATTGAGTGACGTATATACGTTTACTACAAAGTCGCGTAGATTTTAAGGCATTTCCTATACATTTGTTTGTAGAAGGAAGGGATGTTCAGTGCGTTTGTTGACCACGCGGTGTGTTTACGTTTTCATTCTGGCAATGAATGCTGATCCCGAATTGGATTGCGTTGGCCAAGTTTTGTGTACTGAAATGTCTCCATCAACATTTGTTTCATCCAAATATTTAGAGTCATTTTTGGTCTTATTGACACAACCTTATGCTTTTTGATTAGTTTTCGGAGTTAAACTAATAGCCCATGACACAGTAAAGTTTAGTTGTGAACATACGATTAACAAGTACAAGAATTCGCCGACGTGTAAGCATCCTACGCACAAACCCATCAATCATTACCATGGACACCAGGTTGTACAGACCATTCACCTTTATGGTACACTTTCTAAATTAAGGTGTATCATCGCATTAGTCATTTTTATTTATAGCCACCTAAATTCGTATTCACATGTCTTCCGGTAAAAATGGAATAATAGATTTTTAACAGTTGTTGTAGCAGCTCTACATTAAGCTTTTTCAATGTTTGGTTTTATCGTTACTGATGTGTTGTTGAAAGTACCACACACCACCAATGTTACTGGATACAAACATTTTATAGTAAATTTTCATGCAATAAGTACACCATGTTACTAAGTATACCAAATTTATCGAGTTAGTCAGATATATGACAATACTAATGAAATTATTACAGTATTGAAAACAAATGATAATAAAGAATTAATGTCAATGTCTACTTAAAACTGTATTAACATTAAATTTAAAAATGTACTTTATTGTAAGTGTACTATGTAATTTAAAAGGATGAATGAATAAAAACTTCAAATAAAGATTGATAATTTGGACAAGATATTAACTTGTACTAGAGTGTAAACTAATAATTTAAAAAATAATATCTGTCGTGAAAAACATTTACTACTAACAGGTGATTTAATTTTGATTCTAATCTAATGGTAAATATATTTAAGTCATGCACAGAGTTTCTTTGAAATATTTATTAAGTGTCTTCGTACACTATTGCGTGCCCAACTACAGTTCAATTATTAATAATTAACTGTAGTTCTTTTGCGTGCATCAATTATATCTGTGAAATAGGGTCGGTATCTTCCAAGATATGCTGCGTAGCAACAACAGTTCATTAATCCAAAAGTTTTACTTAAACGCAGCGATTGTTTTGTTTGAATGCTGTTACATAACTTGATGCAGATGCAAATTTACTCCCGTCTTTGCAGTCTTCCTTTATCTTAGGTCTATAAATGGTGTTATTCACGGTATTGACGTAACACTACGTTAGACACGATGCTTGTTGCTAGATCTAAGAGCGTGGGCTTATATTCGAACACGTGATAAATTCAGCTATATTCTATACTGTACACATCCCTCTTTATAGGCTTTGCTTGTGATTAATGCAAAGTAGTAAGCCATTATTTGTGATTAAAATAACAGTCACTTAGATCGTACAAATGTGAATCAAAAAATGTTTTTTATAGAGCTTTTCACCAAAAATGCACTATTGACGATGTCGTATATTGATTACTAAAAAAAATAAACAAGTGATTGTAGTTTTGTATAACACAGATATTCATTGTACGATGATTTTCAGTACACAAATATTTTAACACGTAAGTCTTCGACCAAATTTTTAGAATTCCCGGGGAATTCTTTTGCATAAAACTATAATGAAAATTAGTTTAATATTTCCTATATCTTATATGTTAATACAGCTATAATTTCTAACAGAAACATCTACCATAAAGCATATTGAGAGAAATGTAATACTATTTGTTTGCGTATAAACAACTTCTATATAAGAAAATGCAAGTTTATCTTTATAATAAAATACAAATATTTTTATTTATATATATATTATGTTCCATATCCATTACATAAGTACACTGACTGCTCTACGCGATGTTACTCGCGTAATTCCAGATGTTTTTTGTGTCTAAAACAAAAGTAATCTAAGTAACCTTATAATTTTACTGAAAGTTCCGTCAGAATCAATCCAGCAAACAAAGAAATTTAAAAAGTTGATTTTCTGATATACATGCCGTATATACTTTCATGCCTACATTAGTGAAAAGCTGTAAATTTGAATTTACAAACAGACACACGTAGTTATTTGTACAAAGATAAGTTATCAATTCATTAGTATACACAGCATTTATTGTAAAAAAGTAACGGCGAGCGTAGAAAAAATATTGATGATCTCACCCTGAAAGTTGCTGACCTTAAATACTCGAGGGCGACGTAAGCGAGATCGTAAAAGAAGAAACATTTTTCATAAAAATGAACAATCCGTCTTTGTTTCCAAATACTGATATAACAGTCCGAAATCAGAAATAGTTCACTGGAAATATTGCTGTATTTTTAAGTAACAGACGATATTTTTATCATCTATTACATTTGAACGAGATAAGTTTGAATAGCGCTAATAATGTAATGTTATAAAACAGATAGCAATCTGAAATATATTTTCATTTATATCATTTGTTTTGTATGGAATTGGTTTAGATTTACTAGGATTGGTGTAAATTGGGATCGCTTTTAATACATTATAAATCTTTGAAACATCGGCTCTAGAAAACACTTGACACGAAAATGCGTTGTAAGGATACTTCTACCGGTATGAAATTTTACAAGACCTTATTTCATTATACTCGCATAAAAAAGTAAAGTAGCAGTCTATTAACGTCCCAATTCTGGGCATAAGACTACACTTTCAGAGTAGAGTCTAGAGTCAAAACAGTGGTCCATTGCCGATATACGTGCTACTCGTACCCCAGAATTACTCCAGGAACATACAGGATACCTCAAGAGGTTTTCCTACGGCTTCTTTTTCGTACCAGAAATGTTCGCTTGCCTATTATATAGACTATAGACTCTATATTGGGTGGTATTTGGACCGAAATCCCTCACAAGTCCTGAATTATTTCAAATAAACAACTTCTTAGATTTGTCGAGTCCGTAATAACACTCGAAACTTCTACAGTCTCAATACCGTTAAATTACGTTCACGACTTCACACATAAAAAACTTTATAAAAAAACATAACGAAAGTCTCTACATTTTCATAAAAATGGTTTCAATCCATTCAGAGACAGCTGGGATAAAGCTGACATACACAACTTTTAATAACAGTTTTTATACGTGCTTAATGAATTGATGTTAATTGAGAAGTAATTGTAATTGTTTGAATTTTTATCACAAGAAAATAAGGACTCTTCTGGATTCTTCTGCATTGACTGCAAGTAACATTTCTAAAATTGGATTGTGTGGTTATTCATCCAAAGCAGTGCATAATATATGATAATAAAATTATAGTAAGTACTGCGGAAAGTCACAAATATCCTGAGGAGCAGTCTAGGAGACCTCAGTTTATTTTAGTATAATATTATCAGTATTTAGATATAACTCTAGTAAGGTTGTTTTCTATTTTTTGTGTAATATGAAAAGTGTGAGTTGGTACTTATTGACATAATATTGTGCAGGCAGCGAGGCGTCGCCACCTCCTTGCGAGGTGTTCTTGGGCGGATCGTGCAACCCCACTACATGGAGATCAGACATCGCTATACCTATGCTTGAAAACATGGGAATCACATATTTCAATCCTGTAAGTATCTAAGAATTGACCTATATTTATCCATTAAATTGCGAAGTACTACGTAAACCAGTAGTATTCAACCTTTTTCTCAAAGGAAGTTTAGTGGAAGGGAGTCGCGGACCACAAAAAAAAAAAATAACGAGATTTTTGGTACAAATTGCATTGAACAACTATGAACGGATAATATTGTTATATTTTAACATTTTTTATGTCATTTCTCGATGTTTCAAACACGTTTAAGTGTCTGTGGTCACAAGCGATCGTTTAAAAAAAATCATAGTTAATGAAATATTTACTATATTGAAAAACCTTTGAACCTGACGTATACTATTATAATAATACAAAAAAACATTTCTTTTTCGTGCAAAACTGTAGTTTGCCTGAATATGGAAACTCTTGGAGCTTTAAGTTGCGTTCATATTTTCGATACCATCACCCTTGAATTAGAAATCGAGTAACCGTCTATATATTGCTTAAGCTCTCTTATTTTTTTTATGGAAATGGTATCTATATGCCTGTCATGTTTTGATGTAAACAATACGTACGTTTACTGTTTGCGCTAAGATTTTAGCTGTGAATTAAAATGTTCTTATATTATTTAGTTTTCATAAAAACCTATAAAATATACAACGCAATAATTACTTTTATAATTAAATTTATCTATAGTGTCGTTGATCTTTCATTTTGTATAGATTGTACTTTTAACACGTCAACAAGCTATATTTAGCATGTGACTAAATTCTGCGGATACATCATTCTCGTAGAAACACGGTGTAGTATTCTTTTACTTATTTTTTGAATATAATTTGTTAATCGATGTCATTGATTGTACGGAAAAAAGTCGCGACTTATCCTTTATAATAGTAATAAAACTACGTGTAGACTTTGTTGATTGTGATCTATCATTTTTCTTCCGGCGTGGAGGTCGGAAGCAGTTCTAGGTCAGTAATTGCAATAGACAATAAATTGTTAAATGTCACTATAGTGACACCAGCCGGTAGAGACTAATAACATATTGACTAATATTCAAACAATTTTAAGGGTCCATTCACACTAGTATAAGTGATATTTTTGAATCACATTATACTGAAATAGCCGTCTTTAATAACCATGCAAATTGCGAAACTAGTCACTGCTAAATTTCGTATTAATCGCGAATAGTTAGAAAGATCCTGTGATCACTGACTAAGCAATTTTAATAGTTTAAAACCGTCTTATAATAAATTCACTTTAGTGCACATCAGTGATAATGTTATACGTAGCAAAACCAAATGAACAAATTTCATGCCAATTAAATATTTTTCCTAGGTTAGCATTATCTTATAAACAATCACACCCAAGATACCGTGTATCTATATTTGTAAAATATCCATAAACGTATATTTTTTTCCTCGAATGCACTTCGCATTAAGAGACTATTCAAAATTTAAATGGTTCATTGACACTTTTTTGTTTATTACTTCAGGATTGTATTACTGAATTGAAATTTTAATTTAAATTGTTTGAACGGTAACGATATCTTAACAAAATAATCATAGAAACTATACATGGCATATTTTACGGTTGTAATGCTATATTAGCACGAATGCTTTCTTCGCTAGCAGGTTACCGAGTTTAATCGTAAAAATGGGTGTCCCACAAGGATCAATATTTGGCCCTTTTTTGTTCTTAATATATACAAATGATTTAATATAGTCATATAAATATAAATTTAATATAGTCCTATTTGCTGACGATACTTCTTTGTTGTTTAAAGCAGATAGGAATGTAGTAATTTATGACAATAAACAGTACCTTGTCACATATTGATTGATTTTCTGTTAATAATTTAATATTAAACTCGGTAAAGACTTAAGTTTGTTGAATGCGCTTTGCCAAATCCAAAAGAAGTCCTAAAAAAATATCCGAATAGATGATGGTCCACTGAAAAAAAAACTTAGAAATAAACTTAGAAACAATATTCTTAGAAATAAACTTAGACTCTGGGCTTCAGTGGGGTGCACATATTAAGACTATGTGCATGTAAACTTAGTTCAGCTGCATTTGCTGTTAGAAATGTAAGACTACTACTGATATTGAAACTGATATAATTTGTTTTCATAGCATTATGTCTTACTGTGAAGTAAGGCGGCGAACACTGAATCATTGTCTATATTACAAAAAAGAGCAATATATCAAATAGGAACTTGCATTTCCTTAACAGATACTATAAAACCGTCGCAATATATCTTGAATAAAATTTTATATATCCCTGATAATATTCATTTATACAGCAAAAATAGCGAAACACACAATTTTAAGAAAAGAAATAAAAACAAACTTTTAAAGTGAAGAAAGTTCGGAAATCATTAGTCGGGTTGAGCATACGCATTTTTAATAAGATACCCGAATGACATTTAGATTTGCCTCCACATACTTTTAAAAAACACGTTAAAACGTTCTATTACAAAAAGGATATTGTAATGTTAAATGTTGATGTTTGGAATTGATTCCATGCACATGAAAGCTAAACACATAAGTAAAGTACATAAATAAAAAAATTAACAAAAAAGAACCGCCTTCAAAACAGACTTACAAATATATTCATATGCTCTAAAAAGTAAGAACTAATTGCGTATTTTTTTATAGTGTTCTTCGTATTCTTATATTCGGTGTCGGCGTTAGCCAAGGTGGATGTTCCTCGCGTGTCCACTTGGCAGCTCCCGCGTCTCCCCTCTCCCACATATAACTATATATATAGGCACCTCGGCTGACACCGACTCCAAATATAAGAATACGAAGAACGCTATAAAAGAATACGCAATTATTTTTTACTTTTTAGAGCATATGAATATATTTGTAGGTCTGTTTTGAAGGCGGTTCTTTTTTTGTTAAAATTTTTATTTATTTTTTTGATTTTTAGTAAATCTGAAGTAAACGTGTTGCAATGCAGCAACAAACGTAAGCTCATTGCTATTTGATTGCAAAGACTTATATTTTCTGCCTTAAACCGCACTCTTACTGTACGCCGTTGAGGAGATCCATTGATCTTCATATTTAACTACGACTTGACCATGGTTACGGTAGGCAACTCAAATATCTGGATAGCCTATAGAAGATTCTGTCGAGTATCGTTCATTTGCTCCTAAGAATTGAAGAGTTCCGTCACTTTGTCATGGAATCCATCATCAGAACCTAACCAAACTATCACAAAACAACCCTTGAAGTATATCCTTTCCAATTAAAAAAAGAATCATCGAAATCGGTTGGCGTGATCTTGAGTTATTCGTCCATTTATCGCGCACATGCTTAATGCAAATTTAACACTTATACGGTTTTCTCATGGATGCCATCATCAGAAATGCATTTTAAAAAGTGGGACCCCATGACGAGCTCCACCTTTCATAAAAAAAAAAATCATCAAGATCGGTCCACCCAGTTGGGAGATATGAGGTAACAAACATAAAGAAAAAATACAGACGAATTGATAACCTCCTCCTTTTTTTGAAATCGGTTAAAAAACGATGTTTAACGGAGTTGAATTTCTTTCCGGTTTCTTCTCAGCGGAATCTGCTGTCCGAACCGGCGGTTGAATTACCAACAGACAGACTAATTACGATTCAAAAATGCTTTTTAAGGTTACTTGAATAAGGAATATTTTGATTTTGATTCAGCAAGTCAAATTTAGAAAATTGTAATTGTGTGAAAAATTAATATTTTTACAATTGTAGGCTTTAATAAAAATATCAAAACCAGTAAAAACCATACAACTAAACATAGACGTTTGTTTATATTAAAAAGCGATTGCAATTTTTTATGTTACGCGATGGTACTCAAAGACAACGAGGGAGATAATACATGTTCCGCAGACAGTTTCTTTATGTACGTGATTTCGTATGCTCAAGTAGGTTATGATACAACACGTTTTTTTCTGAAATATTTCTTGAGATAACGATAACGGTATACATTGCTCTTCAGTATTTAGGAATTTCTATTTTTGATACAGTCGTAAAATGTGAGATTTGTGTGAAAGTTCATACTAAAAAACTTTCGAGACTCATTTGAGATCAAAAGTTCCTGCAAAATGTTGAGTAAAACCGTAAGCCGATTTTCTATGTTATTATAATGTGTGATAATGTTATATAATATATATCTACTTTAAGAAATATTAGGCGTGACTTCAAGTTAAATTTTACGTTATATGGAGGGTAATTTTCAAGAACAAAGTATATATAAATTAAAGAGAATGTTTGCAAATATTGATTAAAATTCGACATTCTGTTTTAGCTTGTAAAAGCTTCGTGTATTTTTATAGTGTATAATGTTAGTCTTATCAACAAAATCATCATTCCTTAAAGTATTTTCCGTTATTCGGATGTTTTAGTCCTTTCAAATTTCGCAATCTGTATATTGGTATCTTCTGACGTAGTCTTGACGGATTATATTTGTTACTCGCCATCATGAATATTATTAAAATAATTAACTAAACTTTTTGTAATATTTTACTTCTTTACAGTATTACAACACTAAATAAAATGTAACTAGTGTGTCCTTTGTTACTTAGCAAGTAGACGACTGGTCGACGGAATTGATAGAGGTAGAGCATCGGGCAAAGGCGGAAGCAAGAGCTTTATTATTCGTACTGGACAGCGAAACAAGAGCGGTAGCAGCCAGTGTTGAAGCAGCACATCTAGCCGCAGCACCTAGAGATTTACTTCTGGTGTTACGTCCTTACTCTCGACATCAGAACATCGGCTCGGAGACTATCTCTGATCAGTTAGTATAATGATGTCACTTACTGAACCCAATACAACCGACAGAAACATTTTTCATCATAACTAGATCGACAGTTCGTATTTCGGCTTGCATGCTTTGAATTTTATACGCATGGCTAAATTATGCATTTAAAAAAAATGTTTAATTTAAAGACAGTTTAACCCGAAAAGTAAATTAAAGCAAAATAAGAATTGGATTCAGTTTTTGTTGCCATAATAAAAAAAAATTGTAACACATGTTGTATCCATCTTTTGATTTATCGAGTAACAGATTAATTAATTTGGTTTTTAATTTTTTGATGATTTAATATCTAATTTTATTATTTACATTTATATCGAACTTTTGATTCAGGGCGGGGCCTGTAGAAGATGATATTGCACATTACATAGTATTAATACGATAACGCTAATAGAAAAATACATGAAAATGATATTTTACATAGTCACATAAAGAAATCTTGGTATTCTAATCATAATAGCGTTATTGTACATAGAATGTCATCTTGACTAGGGAGGTGGGTCTGATAGGAACCACCATATACGCACCACAACAATTTCACGCCGGCTACAATGCCGTTTCGGAGCCGAAACGTGGTCGCTGACTATGGGCTTCATCCGAAAGCTCAGTCACTCAGCGTGCGGAGAGGGTTATGCTCGGAGTTTCTCTACGCGATCAAATCAGAAATGAAGAGATCCGTAGCAGAAACAATGTCATCGACATAGCTCTACGAATCGCGAACCTGAAGTGGCAAAGGGCGGGGCACATAGTTCGACGGACCGATGGACGTTGGGGTCCGAAGGTGCTGGAGTGGTGACCCAGCATCGGGCGGCGCAGTGTAGGTAGACCCCGCCCACAGGGTGGACCGACGACATAAAGAGGGTCGCCGGTAGCCGCTGGAGCCAAGCGGCGCAATATCGGCCCTTGTGGATATCATTACATGAGACCCATGTCCAGCATTGGACGTCCATTGATTGAAGCGTCGACGACTACATTGTCATACTTACCTCATTAGATGCGTAATATTATATTCATTTTTTACAGGGAATATGTAGAGCTTTCGCGAGCACGTGCAACTTTACAAGAAGCGGTGGAAAGGCGAGGATTGCCCGCGTTTACAGATATCCCAACAGCGTTGCGATGCGCGCGAACTGTCCTACGAGGTGCGCGTACGCATCCACGTCACCCATTGGGCCATACAATACTGCGACTAAAACGAGCGTACGACGCGGCGGGCGGGCGAAACGCGCGGTTAACACGCGCCCGAGCCGTTGAAGCACTAAAGGACGCAACGCGGGTATCACGTGACCTGGCGGAACGTTGTTTACCACCTAACGTTGATACTATCGACTTTGAAACCTTCTGTCGTGTTGCCGAGCTGGCTGCTGATGCAGGTAAGATTACCAAATTAAGAAAAACGAAACATTAAATATAGAAGAATTGCAATACTTTCTTATATTTTCACCCAGATCTAATGAATACTAGAGTCTTAAAAATGAAATATGTTGATATTTAGTAATGGTATTTGTTGGTTTTAAAATTAGCGGAAGGTACACCAGTTAAATCGGAAAAATGCAATGTTACTGATAAAATGTTTTATATAGTTCATAACCTAACATATATACATATCTTGGACAGACAATAGTCATAATAAATAAAATTTTCTATATCTAATTTTCAAGAGTAACTGCTGTTTCATTAATATAAAGTTAAATTTATACTGTTTTCTAACTCTGGACGCAGTTATAAGATTTGGATAACACTTGTGTACACATATCGTATGTTATATATTAATTAGATGCAACTGCCTTGTTGGTCTAGTGGTCATCTTGTTTCTACAGGCATGAGGTCTTATCTCGAGTGAATTGAATACTGAGTTTTCTGTTAATGAATTCTTAGTATTTGAGCGAAGTTGGGAAGTTGGCGTTCTGCCTATCCCCGTGCCATTCAGTCCTGCGCCTGATTACTCTCTGAGCTTGTCATCATTGCCGTCTCATCGGACCCTGAAAGTGAAGGATTAGTGCACTTTTGTTTGCGCATACATTTATGCACGAAAATATCTCTTGCGCAAATATCTAATTTCTGCATGAATTTTACCGCCGTGGCCGAAACTCGGCCTGGAAACGATTATGTAGTAGATTTATAGGTTTGTTTTCTACATGTGGTTAGAATGTTTGTGGGATAAAGGTGATATTTGTTAAAGGGCAATCACCACGCACTCCATCGGGATCAAGTGTGGCGGCGCGCGTTCGTCGCGCGTTTCGCTCGCTCCGCGATTTGCTCACCTCGTCTGCCATTTCCCCCGGTGCGTCATGCACGCCGCGCTTACCCCACTATAATTCGTCAACTTCCATTGCGATACGCTATGTTTAGCCAGCATATTGTTTCTGTAAACGAACAGCACTTGTCAGGTGTTTTAAAAAATTATCACTAAGGTCGTTACTTGTACTCATAAGAAAAAAGTTTTACCGAGGAAATCGCTAACGAAGTTGACGTTCCATGAGAACCTCAAGCGTACCGTTATATATTTACGAATCGTTAAACAGACATTCACGATTTTGTATTTGCAGACAATACTGATTAAATATGTATGTATCACATACGTGCTAAACAAATAGTTGTTACATAATACATGTATTTAATAAAAAAAACTTAGGTAAAAGACAATAATTATTACGGAAAGAAATTCGACCTTGACGAGGCAAATGTATAACAAACTTATGATGAAAATATACTACGGTCTGTGATTTTCTGGATCGTTAATTAGATAAAACTTAGATACATATCATAGATGTTTTTGAGCGTTTCAAGTCATAACGGTACATTTGGGCGACTTGGCGATAGTATGCTGCATTTTTTCTTTGATATATCATTTCATTCACGGTTCACGTTCTGTTAATAGCTTATCACCAATTCCCCTCGCAGATAATATGTGAAATATAATCATTCGACATAATAGCTGTAAACATTGCTTATTTTATCAATTTTGCACTCCGAGAAAGTCATCAGCCAGGTTTCATTCTGCGAATAGAATAATTTTCGGTATGATTGTTTTTTTTACCAATATCGCGTCAAATGTTGCCATTGAGGCTATTTTTCCCATACTTTTCATTGTATTTAATCATCAACCTTTTCATAACATTGAATGTAGACACGTTTCAAATTTTTGTTTTCGAGTGAGCTTCTGCAGATTAATTTGACTTTTCTTTGTTTTCTGCTGTGACGATAAAGATGTTTATTTTCATTGGATTTCCGTATACAAGAACGCGCGTATCGTTCAAGGTTTTTCTCACATCTTTCTCCGTTGTTCTTTATTTTTGCCTTTTTCTCAGTTGCTTTGTGTTATAATTTGTTGGGATTTTTTTGTTTCCATATAGTTTTGCGTTTTAGATAAAATTTAATCGTGGCTTTTTTAATAAATGACTTTTTTTATTACAGAGTATCAAAGTCGTAATGGGACAGATACGGAAAACACACAGTCTGTGACAGCGAGCGCAGAAGAGCGTGTCACTAGTTCTCAGCGAGAGCACAATTGTTTGCGCGTTCACAACCCTAGGCTACGAGCGTATGGGCAGAAGCTCTCATTAAAGATACCGAAGGTACATCCCTAACCATGCCTTAATCAGCAATTAATTTTTTAAGTTTTCTTATATAAACAAACCATATGTTCAGTCACTGACAAAGCTATATCACGCTATTATTTTCCGAGAGCCTAGTATTTCCACTATTGAGCCTGTTTAATTACAAGCGGCAGTCGGTGCCTAGCTATACCACAGGATTTTTATTATAAAACTTTAAAATCACAGGCAAGTTTAGAAAGTATGATATTCTGACATCAATAACAATTTAATTCGTGACAGAATTCTCCTATATCTGTCGCGCTTTCATGCCAAAACTACTGAACCTAATTCAACGAAATTTAATAGACTAGAGGCTAAGTAAGGACATAGGCTATTCTTTAACACTCACTAAAAACGAATTTCCCAAATGCTCACGCGACACGGATATATAACTGAAACTTACTGAGGGATATCTTTTACCTGTCACCCTGTGATGACATTCGTCATACATGTTTCTTTCGCGACATAAATTTGCATTAATAAAGGGGTTTCCGCTATTCCAACGGAATCAAAACTACACGGGTAATATTGCGAGGAACAGCCACTTTGATATACATTAAGGTGTTACAAGAATATAAGTAAAAGTAATTAAAACCAGACAAACTTATTTATGTTCATAAGACTGGTAGCATTACCTCTTTGGGACGGCGATACTTACGAGTATACCTTGTCCAAAGTACCATCCGTCCTTAGGGTGAAGTCTATTAACCGAGATAATATTTCTTCGCAATTTTTTTTAATCTGAGGACCCTGCGCTTCCAACGTCATTAATGAGTATTGTATTCTATATGTTATTTACAGAACGGCGGTAATAGAAGCGGGGTGGAAGAAAGTCAGGCATCAGGTGGGAGCAGTGGCGATTCAGTTTTCACTCCAGGCACCGAGCGACGGTTAGAGAGATTACCAGCCATGTTGGATGTATCTACACACGACGTGTACCTCGGTGGAGCATTCCCTGTAAATACCTTTTACCTTTGTATATTTATAGCTGTACTTAGTGCCTTTGCTCATGGGCTTCCCAATCCTCTGGAAATACTATATGAAAATTTGATGGCCTATTCTTTGTTGAAGTGAAACTTGTTTAGCGTGAGATTTTAGCGTCACGTGAAGTGCAGCTTTTTCATGCTAATTCGTTTGAAGTTTAGGAAGTTTTAATATTTACAAATACCATGTAGCATTTCAATTTGTCACTCGTCATTTAATATGTATTAATTTCTCTTTACTAAATTTTAAATTCAAACACAAAATTTAATTATTAATTTGTAATATTGACAAAAACACGTGGCATTTTTATTTACGATTCGTCGTTTGAGGTTTCAATAAATTATTTGTAATAACTTTCGACACTTAATATTTTAATGACTTTATTAAATTCCTAACATATATTTCTTTTACCCTCCCTCTATGTCTCGGAAATCTAAAGTTTTACATTTGTATAAATACAAACAAAATTTTAAAATTAGTTTGCCGAAGAAGTTTCACTTCTGACATTTGTACTTTGTACGCACGCACTTTTTTTTATAGCCGCAACAGGGCCCTGACCTGAGTTGCTACCGGATAGGCCAGGACACTGTTACACCTGCCAACCTTTCGAAGTTCAGGAAATTGGGCCATAGTCTAATGACATTCATGATACAGATCTTGTGGTCTACAACACTCAGGACGATTAGGTGAAGGAGATTTTCCCATTAAGAATCCGAACTTATTCGATGGAATATGTCCGGAACGCATTCTCAGAATATGAACAGTATCGTGATAATTAAGTGATTGTAATGGTGCAATGACTCGCTTCGCTAGCTGAGATCCTTGATTCGATTACCAACAGGACAAATGAAAAAATTGCGTTTTCTTATTTGGCTGAGTCTTGACAGGTGTCAATAATCAAATAAACGAACATTCACATTTGAACAACAATATTCAACATGAAAAAAATGTTTTTAATGATCTCCTTAAATTGGCCAGTCTTAACTATTTAAAAAATAATCACGAATAATTAGTCACAGGTGAGAATAATTAACTAAACTTCTTCACAATTGCAAAATATTCAAGACGAAAAAAATATTTTGTCACTGGTCGTCACTATTTAACAACAATAAAAAATGTGTTTATTAGATAAATGTGACCTGCACTAATATTCTGATAACATTTGTGGCCCGCATCAATATTCTCATAATATATGTGGCCCTTCTATAAATTAATATCAAATTGTATATATTTATTTATTATTAAAAGAAGAGTACAGTGGTATCTTAAATATATAGAAAAGATGATCCTGCAGAAGTATAAACTGTTACACTGAATAACATCCTCCTAAGACTAAAACAACTTCAATAAATAAATTTGGCAGATATGATTATATGTTTATGTATGGCACTGTGTGTGTGTGACTATAATTTTAAGAGTTTTGGGCAAAATAAAATGACATTTATTTATTACATTGTTTCGATACGGCTTGAGGAAAAATGTAAGGAAAACTGTCCTTTTGAAGGCATTTTTATCTTTAAGGTTATCTCACAATAGGAAAAGTATTTATGATAAGATTAGATGCGAGTAAGACTTTTAAAAAAACCTATAATTTAAATACCGAGGCTAAAACGCTGATTTGATTGAATAATCACACAAATTAAAATTTTAGTTAAGGACAAAGCAGAATGTATAGTCTATATATATTGTATCAAAAAGTCATATTCAGATTAGCAAAAGTGACACTTACGTCATTGCTTGTTTCAAACCTTTTGTTTAATTATCAAATGGCTCCCCTGTAAAATATATATATTTTTTAATTGTGTCACTCTAGCAGTCGCAGGTGAGCACCTTGATAAATTATCAATTGCTTGACGTAAAGCGGTCTTATAGCAAATTATCACTTTTAAAACCAAATGATGTTCATGACTCAATATAATAGAATTACGTCAGTCTCCTTTTCGCGTGCCTTTGACATTAAATTACCTTACTAGTGACAAAAGAATATTATCGTCTATATAACTCGTAAATTGCCATTATGTTTGCTAGTAGTTAAATCATACAAAACTCAATAGTCTTAGACAAATAACAAAGAATGTTTTTTATAAAAACCCTTTAAAAATAAAGACTATCTTTGTATGTATCATTGACGGTATTGTTGGTGCACTGGTGCGAGTACTCGCTTTGCTAGCCGGTGTGCTGTTTTTGGTTTTTTAATTTATTTGAGTCTGGACTGATGGCTTCAGCCGTGGCTAGTAACCACCCTACCAGCATAGACGTACCGCCAAGCAAAAGATGTGCGTTCCGATACGATGCTATATAGAAACCATAAGAGTTAAATCACCTTTTACCAGATCACCCTTCCATCTAAGACTGTATCAATATTTACCATCAGGTGTAATCACAGTCATGTGCTAAGCTGTCAGCAAAAAAATGTACCTAAAATACGTAAAGCGTTATCTCCTCCTACATTATCTCCTAATACATCACATTAGGTTATATACTTTAAACCGTTTTCCTGAATAGCTGGGTATTTGTGGATCCGACTTTCTTACACACCTATACACAGCCTTAGTTTTAATTTATTCAATACAATGTGAACAATTCAGAGCATTGCACACTTCACACCACAAGATACATTTTATTGACCCACAAACCTCAATGCCAGTTGCGGGTATCAACCCACAACATCACAAGAGAATGCCAAGACTTTCACTGATCGTCTGTGACGTATATTGCAATAAAAACGTTTTCTTTTTGTTTCATCAAAAAAAAAGTTATGTCACAACGGTGAACAGTTAGTTATTTAAAACATTTTCTATACTGGAATACATTTTTATTGTGCCCGGTTAGTCTTACTTGATGATGAAGTCTAAAATGAAAAAAAAAGACATATAATTTTTTAAATCTCACTATTAGCTCGCAGTCTGCATATGTATTATATTTCTGTATAAGTTATAAATGGTTATTTTAGGCATTTTGACTTTTGTGTAATGTTGAAGATTGTATCATATTTTTTTTTATTAATTTAGCTATGAAAACATGATGTTTAACTAAGCATATATAAAATGTAGCACAGTAAAAAATAATTTATCTTTAAAACATTGTGTTACAAAATTAGGATTTTGTACTTCACTTTTTGAACATGCTATATATAATATTCAAATTTTCAATCCTTTTTATAAATATTGTTTTATTCAAGTTCATATGCATTTTGTGTACTTGTAGTAGATGGCATTTGATGCCAGGGCAGTATATTGTTAAAATTTAATTCCTTAATTATATTTGAAAAGAAGTGCATGCGTACAAAGCACACATTTCAGAAGTGAAACTTCTTTGGCCAACTAATTTTTAAGTCTTCTTTATATTTATACAAATCTAAAACATAAGAATTCCTAGACTAAGAGGGAAGGAAAAAGGAAGATACCTTAGGAATTTAATTGTCATAAAAATTAATACAATTAATTTATTGAAATCTTAAATGACCAATTGTAAATGAAAATGACACGCGTGATTGTGAACGTTAGAAATTATTAATTAAATTGTTTTTGAATCGAAAATTTAGAAAAGAGTATTTATGAAATATTTTTATTTTGTATTCAGCCGTAAAAATTTCACCCTCATGCGCCTAAAGAAGTTTCACTTCGAAAAATTACATTGCCATCTATTAAAAGCTCACATAAAAGGTTTAGTTAAAAGTTTTCTTCATATGTAATGACTTTAATAAGGTTGTGCTAGATCGCGTTGGAATTGATTTTTTAATAACCTTCAAAAGTTTCTGTTGTTTTTCTTATATTACTTCTTATTTATAAGATACTAGCTGACCCAGCAAACGTTGTTTTGACATATAATTACTATTATCGCTATTAAAACATAGGGGTTGATGATAGAAAGGTGAAAATTTAGGGTTTTATGTATTTTTGTGTGCTGTATCACAAAAAAATAAAAACAATTTTTTTTATGAAAAAAGTAAAAATAAAATTTAAGTGCGAACAACCCTTATCACTTACTGAATATATAAAATTTGGTACAAATCGGTAAAGCCGTTTCGGAGGGGTATGGTAACTAACATTGTGACAGGGAAATTTTATATATTTTATAAGATATGTTCTTCCACAGTCAAACGGCATCCGACCAGAAGAAATCCTTCGGCGGGAGGGGTTCACATACGTAATACCTCGTGCAAATGATTATACGCGAATGTTCTCCGCCCCCGCCCGCCGTACTGCGCCAGCGCCGGAATCTCCCTGTCGAGACAAGAAACCTAGGCCCGACACTACCACACCATCACCACCTCCCTCACCATTAAATGATGTGGAATTAAGACAGAGGGCCCCGGAATCAGACAAGACTCTAGATAGGCTAAGCGCGTCCGACTATTACGCCGTCTCAGAGGACATAACACCGCAGCCTTTTAAAGGTATTTAATTTCATTTGATAAAACCTTTCACCCACATTTCATCTTATTCAGTAATTCATTTTTTGTAATTATATTCTATTTTTTGCCATAAAATAATTGTTCCTATATATAACACATCTAGATTGACTTAGAATAACAATTGCATGATAATCATAAGTCCTTTTCGTTATTTGAAAGTCCTAAAAATGCCGAGGCCGATAGCGCCTTTCTATCGTTTGTTCCGAGCCGGCAACCATCAATTTATAAGACGTTGTGACGTCATTAGTTTACTTCAAATTCGTAAATGTAACAAAAATGTTTTTATTGTATCTGAGGTGGCAGCCATTTTATTTTTGAAATGAAACTTATTTAGGTGCATGAGGGTAAAATTTTTTAACGGACGAAACGCGTGATTAGCGTCACGAAGACGTGCAATGTTTTAATCCAATTCGTTTGAAGGTAGCTAACCTTTTAGTTTTAATGATTACAAATAAGATGTGGCATTTTAATATGCCACTCGTTATTTAATATGTTAATTTATTATTTTTCATAAAATATTTCATACATTCGCTTTTCTAAATTTTAGATTAAAAAACAAAACTATTTTATTAATAATTTCTTATATCGACAAAAAAAACACGTGGCATTTTTAGTTACAATTCGTCATTTGAGATTTCTATAAATTATTTGTATTATATACATTTTCGACACTTAATATTTTGATGACAATTAAATTCTCAGAAAACTAAAGTTTTACATTTGTATAAATACAAACAAGACCTTAAAATAAGTTTGCCATAGAAGTTTCACTTCTGACATGTGTACTTTGTACGCATGCGTTTTTAACGACGAGAATTAGATTGGAGGTCCGCGTTGAGGACTGAAGTACAAAATTTCTTCTTACTGTACGGACTACTTATAAAATAAGATTTAATTTGCAAATTATGAAATATGTTCTTTAGGCGCCCATTAATTAGGCTTTAATACCTTTAGGTACATACGATGAGGAGCAGTTACTGGGGTCTCGCGTACTGGTGTTCGCGTTGAGCGCTGAAGCACCAAGTTTTTCTGCCATGGTCCTCGCCGCTCACTACATGGGGCTACGAGCCGCACACACAATTCTTATAGTACAACCCATGGACCCCAAGAAAGCGCACCCGGTACGTATAAAAAATAAAGAATACCCGATTGAGTTTGTTGCGGGCTCCTCTCATAACTATAGATTGTGATTTTTTCTTTCATATCATCATCAGTTGTACATTGATATTAATATGTGAAAACTTCACGGTTATTCTGTGCTATTACAACTAGATTAAGAATTTGAAAAAAAAGTACGGCCTGTTTTGAAGTAATGAAATTCTCTTTCGCTTTTTATGAAACAGATAGATAGATAAACACTTTATTGGATAGTTTTAAATCACAAAAGTAACAATTAAAAATAATTAACAGTAAATTTATATATATACAAAAGCATGCATCGGGCGGCTTTATCACTACTCTTCCAGGCAACCGAAGTTATCTTATTTTAATGATGTTCCTCCTAAAGATGACAACTCTCATGAAGAGATCAGCGATTTGCGCAGGAGATATTGTAGTGCACTTTATTTCATTTTCTTAGTGGAATGGGACAGGAAATCCGACATGACCAGAGAGATATCTGATGCTACTACGTGAGATTACAGTCAAGCGCTAACGTGTACTCTATCTTAACATATAAAAACACAAAACGATTCTGTCTATGTTATGTATTTTAAAACTATCCAACCAATGTTCCCCGAACGAGTTTCAATAGAATTATGCGAATGCTGCTTTTAGTAAACTAAGATCATCCAGTCCTTAAGAAATCGTAAAATTTTGCGATTTGATTCCATTCGGAATGTATATTCGACGACTACCGTTTTCCCCATATTCCCACGGGGTCGAGAACTACACGGGTAACACCACGGTACAGCTAGTAAAAATAAAGCATTGGATAACTAACTAATATATCCGTTATTTGCTACTTTTCTGTTAAAATAACAGGTAACGAAAATAACTTCAATAGAAAAGAGTGTTATTACTTTACTGTCAATATTTTAACAATGTACTGAGCTAATGTTATTATAACTTTAACCAGTAAAGAAAAAGTGTGACAGAAAAAGCCTATAATGTATTTTATATTGTAGAAATCAATTTGAGAACGATTAATATTTATTACTTATTACAGTTTTCTAATGAGTCGAATATATTTTCCACAAACTATAACAATGAACTACACATAAGAATAGACTATACTCACGTTTTTTATGTTTTACCATAAATATGAAAGCACATGTTTAATGTAACCGATGAATTTATAAACGGTTTAATATGTAGTGTACGAAAAAAGTAACTTTTCAGTAACAAATAAATAGATAATATAGCAGTTTTTTAACGTAAAATAAATTCACAAGTTACAGTTATTGAAAAAATGTGATAACTCGTATGCTTAGTAAAAATATGTTACTTTCTTTACAGTACAGTGAAGCGGCAGTGCGAGATTATAATCGCGGACGTCACTACCTAACGGATTTAGCGCGACGTGCTGGAGTACCAGTCTTTGATACCGTAGAAGACGCTATGGCGTGCGTTGTTTCTCGTCTGCGATCCACGTAGCATAAGCGAACACACACAAACTCAACAAACAATGTTTTAGAATACGCACTTAATACACACACACACACACACACCTAAAATAATAAGCCCTCGTCTAGAAATGACAAAATTAATAATTTGTTACAAATAATCTATATATCGACGCTGGAAGGCAAACACGTAGTAACCAAATTCAAAATTAATTGGTACATCTTCTTATGGTTTGAGTGGGAATACACGGTCTTTCTTTGAGTTCATATACCTACAAATGCAATGTAAAATTTCTCCCTCTTCAAATCTGTCACTGCTTATTTTAAAAGGATATCAAACCTGGGAAGCACTAATTTTTAAATCCAAAATTGATCATCAGTACATAAGTTTTATAACTAAAAAGTAAAAGCATTTATCAACTAGAGTTAACTTAGAAAAATCACTTTGACATAATATATATATTTTTTTGATAAACATATTGACTGTAACGACATATATGCGGGTTACTTCGTGTTTCCTTTCCAGTCTTGATATAAAAAAAAACTGTTTCTGGAGATGTAGCTTAATTGAAAGTAGTTTAAAATGGCTTAGAACCACTAAACTCGCTTAAAAACATCATCACATGCTTTTCCAATCTATTGATATCGCGATTGATATCTAAAAAAAATGACTCCTTTCGCGATGTAGACGATCAAGTTTAATTCTATTAGATGATTTGTTTATTTTTTACTATTCAATCCAAAATACGCATCAAAATAGCAAGGGCGTCAAAATAACAATAATAATCACTGTGATTGTTATCGTTATTTTGACACCCTTGTTGTTTTAAAATGCCCTTTAAGACAAAGTCTTTAAGATTTGAATTTTATAGTAGTTACTTGTAACAAATTATGAAGGTTGCCATGCTGGATTCACGTATTATCACGTACATACTATACTGGTCTAGTCACTTTATATTTATATACATATATTACTTATCCGATATCTATGTAACTGAGGACCTTGCATCAAAATGGGTACAATTAAAATTAAAAAATATTTAAAAAACTGTTTATTACAGTTTTCAAAGAAATAATTTTTTTATTAAAATAACGCGTCATTATATTATGGTGTTTCAATAAATAACACAGGAAGAATTTGATTCTGAAAAAAATGTATGAAATTTTATCGCTTTTTTTAAATATTGTTAAATCAGTAAAAAATACTATTATCACACTAACCTTTATAAAAGTAAACTTTGTAAGGAAAGTGAGTATATTACTTTTATTGATGAAGCGTAATTAGTACAAAAACATCATTTTAAAGTTGCTCCTACATATTATGGTGATGTTTTAAAGTGAATTTATAATAAAAGTAAGCATTTTTTTTTTCAATTTTATCTTTAATGACGTAGTGGGCAAATTTTTAATCTACCCCCAGTTTAAGGCAAGGTTCACAATTGTAATTATTTATTTTTCTTATCTAAAATTGTGATGTACAAAAAATAAAAAACAAAATACATACAAGCTCATCCAAAAGAATATTGATATCATTGGAGTATTTTATAGCAAAAGTTTGTATACGTTTAGGTTGATATTTTACTGTATTTATTTACAATTACTTTGTCTGCTTGTAATTGTCCTCTTTTGGATGAGCAATAAAGATCAAAAAGAATATGGCCAAGTACAAATTTCTATAAAAATATCATAGCAAAATATAAACATTTAAACCAATTCGTAAAACTCAAATGTGTCAGATTAAGCTATAAAACGGTTTATAAAATGTATTATAAATATATAAAAAATGTTAATACTTGTTTATACACCCAATACAAAATAGCAAATACCGTGTTCAGAAACAGATACCAGTTATAAGGCTTTAAATCAATTTTATTTATAAATAAAAAAAACATGAATCTCAGAATTAGACCTTCTAAAATTCCATATAAGTAATTCTGCAGTAAAATCACAATTCTATTAAACACATGACAAACCATCCATTAGTAACAATGAGTCGAATTTATGGACTGATAGCAGATTCACGAGAGCCCATTGTTTTCAAACGATCGTGATATAGCCCAGCGTGACGGCTCACTTTCATTCAATACCCATAACAAAAAGTTTCCTCTTCAAAATGTAATTAACCAGGTGTAATTTTCTCTCTAATCTATTCCATAAAACTATTTCTAAATACCTTTTTATCTCTATACCCTAATGATATATGTGAATAAAGTAAAAATTTCAACATAATTACTTATACTGTCATTTGGGATGATATTATAACTATTGAATATTGGTATTCTAAGTATAAATTATCCAATAAAAAACCACTGACCAAGTCATATCAGAAACTGGCCAAATTACTATCACAACTCATAACCGACTACAAATGTCACATAAATCTTTCAAAATTCAGGCAAATCTAATTTCATCAGTTCATTTTCAGTTCAGAAGAGCCTTTATGTTATCACGTGAACGAGTCCTGTTTGCATTTGTTACAATTTCGACACATAGTATAGTATAGACTAAAGATGACAAATTAATAATTTGATAGTAATTATATGTAAACTAAATCGAACCTTATGTTATTGATTGAAAGTACATGTTAAAATAACAAATGCATCTGTTACTGTTATAAGATATCGGTTACTTTTATTACTTTTTTTGTTATTTGAAAATGTACATTCAAACAATGAGAAAATCGAGCATTAGATTTAGTTTATAAAAATTTCTTTCATATTATTAGCTTTGACATTTTTAATACACGTCTCTCTTTAACTTCCTCACTCTCTATTGAAATGTATGTGAAAACAGTAGGGAAACAACATTTTTTATAATTTAACACGAAAATTACAGCAATGTGTCGTCTTTTGTTTATTTTTTAAAAATTTTACTCGCCTAAGTTAGTCCCGGGTTCGATTTCTGATAGCGAAAAAACTTAGATTAAATCTGGCAAATTTGGAGACTTCGGTTGTGGATTATACCACACTATCAGTAAAGACATGACAAGAAACAAATTGCATTCCGGTACAATTAACAGGTAAATTACCTCTTAACCGGTTAACGCGTTACCGTCTTGGAAATACCACAGTTAAATGGTAACCGGTATACTATAAAAAAGTCATTTTTTATTATGAAATATGTAATGGAAGAAAGATGTTTGAAAATGGTCAATTGAAGTTATATTTTTCACAAAAGCGAGTAAGCGAAAACACAAATAATAATATTTAACTTAACACATAGTCAAATATCATTATTTATTATATTTAATATTTATGACATCTAAAACAAACCCAAAAATCAGCACACTTAGGGATTATGTTATTTATTTTAAATAAGGTTCATTTTATGTGAAACGTTTTAATTTATTTATATTTCCACTGCGACATCGCTGAATACTTAAAATCACTTGTTTCATATATTTTTATTATGATATTTTAACAACGCAATCGGATCGTTTATAGGGCTTTTAAAATTGGTTTTTATTATTATTAGTGGGATTTCACTATCCTTTATTTAAAATATTTATTTGAATGTATAGACTTCATACAATAGGGGTACACTAAGTTTTTTTAGTAGAAAGTCGTATTTTGTGTATGTTAATTTAACATTGTTAGCTACTGTGGTGGTTTTTTAAACAACACGCGGACCTAGTATGAAAGGACAAAATGAAAGGTGGACACACACAAAGGCGGACCGCAAAATTATTCGCTGTATTGCTAGTCTTTTTGTAAATTCATTTATATCATAGACAATGCTTTGTCTACAATGACATCAATATCACAGCTTTAAATGGCACAATCCAAAGTTTTAGTTCAGAATAGAATTTTTTTTTTTGTTTAAAACTCGGTTTAAATCGGAGAAAATCACTGGCACCGTAAAACAATTATGTCATCGGTTGATTTAAGTATTTTGGCTTAACTTTCTGAAGGTTCCACTGTAGTTATTTTTTATCGTGCCATTATAATTTGATAGATCTAAATATATATTTTCTTGTTTTAAACTCATTTTGAAATTGTTAAAAATGCCATTGTGGCACTAAACAATTGGTTCATTTAAACATTTTCTTTCGATTTACCTTACTATCTTCCAAACCAGCGTTATATATCCTGTTTTAGGTAAACACTATATAGATATAACATTTATTTGAGACAGACAATTTGAAATGGGTTTCTTGTAAAAATAGTTTTTTTTTTAATTCTATTACTACTATTGTAAATAACTCAGAATTGTCTGGTACGAAAAAAATCATTACGTCGTTGGTTGCTGTTTTGAAATATATTAGCTAAAGCAGCAATTTGATAAATGTCTGAAAAAAGACATTTCAGAGTGCGGTTCGCTTATGTATGTGCGACCCTTAATAGTCTTGAGTTCAACAAATCTCTGTGATGAATTCGTTTAGTAAATTTTAAAACTTGTGAATTATCCAATGCATAAGTAGAAACTAGCGTAAATTAATATAGGATTAACAATATACAGGCGAATTTAAAATCGCATGTTAACGTGCTTTATTAAATTTTGACATGACAACCGCACGTGTCTGTACGTAATGTGCGTTGAATAGATTTTTAGAATCGTGTACAGATTTGATCAACGAGTATCGAAAGGGTTTTAACTAGTGTTTGGTTTTTACTAAACCAAAGACTCATTTTAGTGTTGAGTAGGAATTCGAAGAGTTTGTAAAGTAGTTTTTTTCTACTAAGCCAGTATATTGTCCCATTTCAAATGAGGCGCGTCTTACTGAGATTCGGCAATACATTTAGCGCGTATCCACCTAATTCTCTCGCTCACTCGAAAAAGTGAGTAACGCAACATAAAATATGATATAAGTATCTATACCATGAGTTACTTATACGTTGACGTTATTTTCTGGATAAATTAGCTGGTTCCTATTAAGAAAGCCTGATCTATAAAAACGACTATATAGGGTTTCGGTTTGTACATAGTTTCGTTGATAAAAAACTGACAAGCGTGAAAACTTATCCCGTAGTATATATGGTCCAATTCTTAGATATCATGTTTTAATGTATTAATCAATGAAACCAACTTTAAAACTTTCCCCTAAAGAGTTGTTTTTTGTAGATTCGTATGGGATAAATCGCTGGTTCCTATTACGAAAGTCGTATCTATAAAAGCAGCTGTACAGGAGAGCGGTTTGAATGCAGTTTCTTTGATAAAATCTTTAAAATCTGATGTCTAAATCACGACAAAGCTAAAAACTTACTTTGTAATACACATGACATTTGACGGCCTCGCTGGCGCAGTAGTGCGAGTATTCGCTTTGCTGGCGGAGGTCCCGGGTTCGATCCCCGGTATGATGAATTTAGGAAATTGTATTTTCTAATTTGTCTGAGTCTGAACTGGTGGGAAGCGTCGGCCGTGGCTAGTTACCACCCTACCAGCAAAGACGTACCGCCAAACAAAGTGATTTGTGTTCCGGTACGATGCTGTGTAGAAACCGTAAGGGGGGTATCGCATCTTACCAGATTAGCGCGCCGCCATCTTAGACTATATCATCACTTACCATCAAGTGAGATCACAGTCAAGTGCTAATCTATCAACAATAAAAAAAACGACCTAAATTTTACACAACATATTTTAAAGATTTCATCAAGGAACTAATTTTAAATCGTTTTCGTAGATCCAACTTTTTTAATCGTGTACGACTTCTTTGTATTCCTACTCAACACTATTTCAATTACGTACTTAAAAGAACCAGAAAGGGTATTGTGCCATAAGAAATGTTGAAACTTCCATAAAATTCGTTGTCATAGTTTGTACACGACTTTAGTGTATATTATAATGTAATATGATTGAACGAATGTGTTAATATATTTGACTGATGGTATTTCATAAGCGCTGTTTGTCATAAGTTTTAGTAATTACGATACATGGTGGGTCTTTTAGACAATTCTCTCAAATTAGATCTTTTTTTATAGTGTATATTTTAATGAATGTAAACCAGTTTGGATAATGGAAAGTACAAATGTGTATTGCTCATGTAGCAAATTTAAGAGTATGTTGTATGGGAAAATATTATGCAAAATTAATTATTAATCACCTTTATACTCATTTTTAATATAGATATAATGGAAAATCTAAACAATTCGTTATGCAAAATTTAAATGCTTGCAAATTAATCGATCAGGCTTCTGAAGCCTCGATACCTTACCTAAATAAACTAGGTATAGTATAGATAAAATTAGGTAATTTAGGTTGTTCAACATTTGACCCACTGTCGCTAAAATATTACAATTTTTTTTTATATAATCGGCAAATACTATTTGCTAGTCACACTATCCATTAACATTTTTTAAGTACTTTGTAATATTGTTTGATAGTACAAATATCTAATTTATAGAGAAAATATTTCATATATTAATTGTAATTATATGCCATGTACGCTTATTATAAACTAAAAACATCACATGTAAATATAGAAATTTGTAATTACGACTGTTTCTAATTGCATTTACCTTTCATCCCTACCGAGTATGACCTGAATAGTATATTGTGAACCCAGGGTGGAAAGTATGGCATTGCAGCCCGCATGAGCGAGTGACAAACGCGCGGGTTTTATGCCATATTTTCCTCCAGTCCTGCGTAACAATTTATTATCAGACCAGGATCAAAATTTATAGAGAAATGTAATTAATAAAGTTAGATATTGAATCAGGTTAGTATTCATTAGCGCGCATAGACTTCGTAATTAGGCAATAAGATGTTCACTCATTTATTTATGACAAATTTCAAACAAAAAAATGCGTGTGTACATAGTACGCATGTCAGAAGTGAAACTTCTTTGGCAAACTAATTTATGTCTTGTTTATATTTATATAAACTATATTTGACTGCCTCGCTGGCGCAGTGGTGCGAGTATTCGCTTTGCTAGCGGAGGTCCCGGGTTCGATCCCCGGTAGAACGATTTTAGGAAATTGTATTTTCTAATTTGTCTGAGCCTGGACTGGTGGGAAGCTTCGGCCGTGGCTAGTTACCAAACAAAGAGATTTCTGTTCCGGTACGATGCTGTGTAGAAACCGTAAGGGGTATATCGCCTTTTACCGAGATTAGCGCCCTTCTATCTTAGACTGTATCATCACTTACCATCAGGTAAGGTCACAGTCAAGCGCTAATCTGTCAGCAATAATAATAAAAATATATATACATCGAAAACTTTAGATTTCCGAGACTTTGAAGGAGGGAAATAAGTATTTAATGAATTTATAATTAAAACGTTGGAAAATGTTGTAAATATATAATAATTTATTGAAATCTCAAATGACGAATTGTAAATAAAAATGCCACGTGTTCTTTGTCAATATTAGAAATTATTAATTAAATTTTGTTTTTGAATTTAAAATTTAGAATAGAGAATTTATGAAATATTTGTATTTTATATTATATATAGTATATTAAATGACCAATGGCAAATTAAAATGCCACAAGTTTTTTGTAAATATTAAAACTACCTAACCTCCAAACGAATTAGCATAAACAACTGCACATTTTCGTGACGTAATCATTAGCGCTCTGCTTACCGCCGGCTCCATTTGTTCGTCAATATAATTTTATTGTACTCCGCTGTTAACGCTGGATCAATATTTTAAATAAAATGTGTTCTGATGATTCGGAAGAAATAATTGAAGGAGAAATTACCAAATATTTTGGCATTTAAAATATAAGCCAATGTAGCAATGCGCTGAAAATTTGAAGCATTCATTTATTCGTCTATTTAATCGGGAGACAATTTGGTACTTTCGGCCCTCTAAAATTGAGCCGAACTACAAACTTTCGGTCGAGCTATATATTTCTGAAGTAAAACTTCTTCACGCACACTTCACTTGCGAGAGTAAGCTGCTTAATGCGTGACAAGACCGTTATTAAGTGTGATCAGGCGAGGCGAACGGACAGCAAACAATATTTTTCTCAAGAAAATTCATATGTTATACACAAGTTAATATGCTGTGCGCGGGTCAGTTAGTTATTTGTTCTAATAGTAATTTATATATAAATATATTAAAACTAGAAAATTAAACGGAATATCAACTTTATAAACATTTATTACACTAATTTAATTTCAAAAGACTGTCATTTTCTGTTTGTCTTTCCTTTGTTTTTGTTCTCTAGCTATTTGCATTTCCTTATTACGAAGTGTATTTAACTCTTTATTCTTCTCAGCAATCTGTATAGCGATGTTTCTGTAACCATTTGTATCTTGAGGGTACTTGGATAAAGTATTATTCAACTTCAATATTTCACATTCAATTCTTTTACTGTCTTCCTCTAATTTGAATTGCTCTATATTCAAATCTTTGCTAGTGGATTGTTTTATATCAATGGATGGTACTTTTGTAGATTGTTCAGCTTCTAGTTTATCTCCTAAAGTGTTGTTTATAAAATTGAATACGTTTCTTCTCTCCCTTTCTTTTTCTCTCTCATATGCTCTCTTATTACGTTCTTCCTCTTTCTTTTGGAGTCTCTTCAGCTTCTGTTCCACCTGCATACATTATATTAAATTTAACGAAAAAATCTTTATAATCTTACATAAATACGCATAATAGATACTATTAAAATGAAATAAATTAGTCTGTGGTGTCTGTGTATATATATATAGTATTCAACTGTTTGAGTGTTCGGGTAGATTGAACAAAGATTTAGATTGTAAATTTGTCCATAGATTATTTTAATATAATAAATTTTCTTATAACACCGTAGAAAACAGAGCCATGGAATAAATTATAAATAAGGCATTTTCTAACAAGGCTATAGAATAATTTAATAAAATATTATCGCCTAATAAAGCCATAGAACAATTTAACTAATTAAAATATTTAACAGGGCCTTTGAATTATTTGTAATAATTACATTTTCTGAGAGGGCCATGAAATACTTCAACAAAACGAAATTTCCTGACAAGGTTATATAAATGAATATTTTTAATGGGGCTGTAAAATAATTTAATAAAATAAAATCTCCTAATAAAGCCATAGAACAATTTAACTAAATAAAATATTTTAACAGGGCCTAGAATAATTAATAAAAACTATATTTTCTGAGCGGGACATAGAATATTTTAACAAAACGAAATTGCCTGTCAGGGTTATAGGAACACAAATAAAATCAATACTTTTAATTGGGCCAGAAAATATTGTGAAAATTGGCATAGACTATAGCATAGACTATTTTTACAATTGAACTTAACAAAGAAAATTTTGACAAGAATATCTAATAAACAATTTAACGTGACACTGGGGAAATTGCGTGTGCCTTTTCACACCTGAAAGCCAATTATTAAAAGAAGAAGAACAATAAGACATTAATCTTTCTACTAAGGGCTTTGAATAGGGAAATAGTTACATTACAATAATTTTTGGGAGGATTTTTGACTATCAAGTTACATACACTAATAGCTTAAAAATAGCGTTTGCAAAGTTAATCTAATCTATATGGTTATATATCAACGGCCCCTACGTATAAAGTGTCAAGTGTAAAATCCTAATTTTGTAAGGCAGTGCTACAAAGATAAACTCTCACTGTACTACCGTTTGTACTGTTTGTATTGTGTGTGTGTGTATGTGTGCATATTCAAAAGATATTGTGTGTTGTTTTCACACAAAAGTAGAAGCAATTATTGTTTTTTTATATATTTATTTATTTTTCTACTTACTTTAAGTGGATCCTGCGAAGCCATCTTTTCACTGATGGCCATACAGTGGTCCAAGCTTTTCCCAGGGGGTACGGAGCGTGCCTCAACCGGCTTCAATCGGCCATCGCTGGAGGCACCCAATCCCGTACCCGGTACATAGCCCATAGACAGCATAATTTTTGACCCCATACCCTGAAAAACAATGTCTAACTGCATCCCCGAATTAAGCAGTCTCAGCCGGGGAAGTCTTTCATCTCATGTAATGGTAAATTATGATACAGTCTAAGACAGTAGATTTCTTACCTGGCTCGAAATACCTTTCAATGATTTCTAGACATTATCATACTGAAACACAAATTTTTACTTGGTGTCACATCTTTACCTCTTGCCTCTTCAGAGCACTACTATCTTAGACTGCATTATCATGTACCATCAGGTGAGACTACACACAAGCGATGACTAGACAATTTAAAAAAGTAATAATTAAATAGTTCTTTAAAACATGACACTGTTTAATTATTAGGTTGATTTAATTATTGGAACCAAGTTATTTTTTTTACTGTAAAGTCTCTTATTTGATTATTGTCACTTGCGACTAATCACGAGTGTTAGTTATAAACATCGACTGAGTCAATGAGTTTGTATATATTCAGAGGTAAATAACAGTGTGTAAATAGTACTTTGTTTTTGTACATAGTAACGAATACTGTACGAGTATATACGAGTGGAATGTTACGGCCTCTCTCTAGCATATTGGTGCGAGTACTCGCTTCACTAGGAGAGGTACGTGGTACATTATCGACGTGGCTAATTTAGGATATTGTATCTGTTAATCCGTCTAGCTCTGATCTGGTGGGGGCTTCAGCCGTAGCTAGTTACAAAGAGATAGGTCATGTCAAAGTGAATCATTATAAAAAAACAAATATAACGGGATTAAATAAAGAGGAATACATACTCACTCTAGTATGACGTTCCCATTCGCCCATCGCTGGGGCATTGTTCTGCAGGCTTTTCTCTATCAACAGTTCACGGGTTTGCTCAGTCTTGCTTGTCTTACTTTCCGGGTACTCTGTATCACTCAAACTACTCTCAGAATCAGTTTCATCAACACCTTCATCTAAAAACAATGATATATGAAATAAAAACTTCTTTACCAGCGCTGTGGACTTCATTTTCTGGGGATTGAAAGTAAATTGAACTGTATGTTATAAACTCACTACTAAGTGGAAAAATTTCCTCAAACAGTACATGGTGTTCGTCGGATGACTTCCTCTTGTCGCCGGTCTTTACATTTTGTTCCAATTTAACTATACAAGATCTCTTTTCCATATTCACGCCCTTCACCACAGCTGTATGCCATAAATGATACTTCTCCGTGGATTTCTTCACTGTACACATATCCTACAAATTTAATAAACAAAAAAGAAACAAAATATATTATTGCACCATAATAAATGAGAACAGGGGTCGGCAACTAGAGGCCTCGTAATTATTTTCCGCATTAAGCAGCAACGCAGAAATACAAATGAGAGGAACGATAAATATGGCTTCTAAAATATCAGATGAAATCTAGCCCGCCAAAATATTCTCATAACATTTGTGGCCCGCAAATTTACACTCAAAACATTTATGGCCCGCCAATAAACACTCGTAACATTTGAGGCCGGCTAATAAATTCTCTAAACATTTGTGACGGGCTGATATATTCTCATGAAATTTGTGGCCCGCCAATATATATTCATAACATTTGTGACCGACATCAATGGCCTACATAAAAAGGTTACCGACCCGTAAAGTAGAAGATAAAATATGTATCAAAATACAGGTGGGTTAAAAAAACCTTGGTATTTATTTAAGAACGACAGTAAACATTAAGCTTAATGATACACTAACATTAAGTTTCAGATTTAGTGGAAACATCACTAATGTGTGTGTTAGTTTGAAAGGAAAAAATCTACAGTATTGCAAAAGTTATATTAAATGTTTAAAAGTTAGTCTTATTCATCCTTGTTGTTTTAAAATGTACTTTAGGTAAATTCATGTTACATTCAATTATATTTACTATTATAATTAAAGTTTTGGAGTAAAAAAAATACCTCATCATCAGGCGGCTTTAGCTTTAACAAAATTCTACTACCAACTTTTATGCTGTCATAGTTTGGTTCAATTGCTTCCTTTAAATCGGATAAATGTACTACAGATCCATGGGAATATCTGAAAGTGATCAGTTATTAAGAAAACTTATAATCCGTTACATACCATTTGGTTTGATTATTATACTAATATATACTAGAGGTCACCAATTTCAATTAGAAGTATGAATATTACTAAAGTTCTTTTGCCAAAGGCTACTATAATCACAGGTATCACCAAGGCTACACTGTTAATTTACTTATTATTTTTCAAACAATCTATATGAAATAAAAAATCCAGAAAAAGATTAAATATCTTTTTAAATCAAAACAAAAATTACTCAATCACAGACTGACAAAAAATAAAAGAGTATATATATGCTTGTGTAATATTTGTTTTTATTGACATCTGTATTTTTTTGTACAATTTCTTAAAAAATATTAGCATTGTGCACTCCTCCTCTATTTAAATTAGAAGTGTGGGAAATTTTGTATACATCACATATTAATAATTATTTAAATTTTCACTATATAAGTCCCAAACAAAATTAGAAGACATTTTTAATGTAAAAAGTGTTCAGTACATTCTAGGCAAACAAAATGAGGAGCACCAACAAGTATATACTTTAAAACAGCTGCTAACAGCACTTAGTGTAAATTTAAAACTCACCTACATTGGTCATCGCTGAATTTGCATTCCCCATTCAAGTAAAATGGACAAGGTAACATTTCTGCATGAGTTGGATGCGTGAATAATATTCGCACCTTAAATGAAATATTACAGATATAGTTATCCTGCTTTTAGGTTGCATAGCAAAAATAAAATAACATTTCTTTAATTTAGGTTGGGGTCCATTGAAATGATTACATTTAAATTTGACATCAAAAACAAAAGAAAGATGTAACTATGAACACAAAAAAAATTAAATAATCACATTTGTCACAGAATGCTAGAAGCAAAACACCAGGAAATTATAAAACACATATTGGCAGTAAAACAACAAATCAAAATAGGGGTTGATAATATGAGTAATTTAATGATATGAAAGTTACCTGGAGATCACTGAACTGGTCGTCATCCTGCCTCGGAACAACGGAGCTGACCATTGCATTGTGTAAAGTAGGTTGGCCTCCCCAAACATGGTTGTGGTACACAGCACATTTCATTCCAGGAAGTGTTGCTAACTCATCCTATTATAATAATTTAATTTTTTTTCATTCTTTAACAGGCTTTATAACATTTACAAAATAAATTCTTACTGGATTGTGAATGTGATCTCGCCTGATAGTTAGTGATGAGTATAGTCAAAGATTGAAACACTCTAACCTCATAAGAGGTATATAACCTTTAAATTGATTCTATACTATCAGGTGACCTCAAATTCTAGTATATTACACTCTTGCATGGAATAAAAAAGAAAATAAATTAAATTAACCAAAGTAATGACAAACATACCTCTATATCACTGTCCTTATTTTCAGAGTCATCCTGTGAATTACTCTTTTCTTCATATGCACCACTTTCAGCCATTTCTTTCTAAATGAAATTTACAAATTTAAAATGTCAATTATTTCAGATAGTTTAAACTATTTTTAAGAAATTTTAGTTGGGATCTAAAATTTCTAATGCCTACATAAGAGAAAAAAGAGTATGTTCTAAGTAATATAATTATTATAAAAAAAACTATTTTAATACATAGCAAAAAATTTGTCATATTTCAGTTTAATATATAGTTTCAATGTGTTTACAATGGATATGGTCTTGTAACAATTAAATAAAAATATACAAATACTTTGTAAGTACAACTAAATGTGGATAATATGGAAAATGTAAAATATGCTATTTTTCTTAAATAAAAGGACATTTTTATCAACTCTTACCATAAATAGAGCATATTCATCATCTAGTTCTTCATTCTCATTATTAACATGATTACTTTGTAATTCATTTTCCTTAATTCTTTGAGCATCCAAACTTTCTTGTGTAAGATTGATGAGTTCTTGCAACTCTGATTCTAGAGCTGTTAGCGATTCAAGTTCACCAGGTTTTTGGGTAGCTTGAATTGCCTGTCTGACTACAGATAACTGCAATAAAAAGTATATTTGAACCCATTAATAAAACCTTAATATTCTTTTCTTAATCAAATATGCAATAGTAAATGTCATGTACAATTTTGTAATTTGTACAGAAACTATTATTGATTTATGACCTTTATTGTGCAAAGTGCAAACCTCACAGGTTCACAAAAAGTTTTGGCTAAATGTCATTACAGAATCCAACACAACTGGAAAGAGATCAGGCACAGTACCAACAGCTAGATATGCCTCAGAGAATTTAGAAGTGCTACAACAGTATCTCAAGTTTACTGAAATATTACAAATTTCTTAAGAGAAAACTTGATATTGATTTTAACTTGGCACAGCCCAGGAGTTGAACCTAGAACCTCATGTGTTGAACAATATGACCATTTAACCAATAAGGTGGTTATAAAACTTTTTTGTACAAGTAACAATGTCTCATATATATAATGGACTCAAATAAAACATCTTGGATTATATTTTTTATAGGTAATTAATCAATATAATAATACACTCACTACTTTATACATCTTTTTTAGATTCTAAACTAATTAATAAAATAGAAACAAATTACTTGGTCCTTGTACTGGTTGATAGAAGATGCTAAATCTTCCATGATTTTCTTTACAATAAATCCTATATTGTATATATATATATATTTATCCAGTGGAATTGCATTAAATTTACATAGAAGAAAAGTCAACTATAAGTTGTGGCTAATATCTCATGATTTAACTTGTAATATAACAATAATCACAGTGGTCATCCCCTACACAAAACTAATTTGTGAAAAATTATTACGAGAAATCGCAAAGTTTTCAAATAAAGACAATTTTTAATGTTATTTAGTTACGAATGATTAATTAATGGCTTACGAACTACCGCATATTTTAAATTATGCTCTCTGTGGCGTAATGTCATAAATAACATACGCATAATAGATACTATTAAAATGAATTAAATTAGTCTGTGGTGTCTATGTATTTATATATATATATATATATATTTACATACTCTATTCAGAGATTCAGTATGATTTGTCGAATATATAAAATTTCTTGTATCTTGTAATATTAATATATGTCCCATATTTAGTCGGAAATAATAGCCCCCAGACCTAATTGGTTCAAATAAAAACTAAATAATTTTTTTTTTTAAATAAAATTAATATATTATAAATATCACTTTCACATATATTCTATTATAATTAATTTTACAATTACAACCAGTTTGGTACCATGTATAATATACTAAACTTAATCTTTAACATTTTAATACTAAGTGGTATATAAAAAATAATCTCGTACCGTGCGATAGTGAAATAGCCTTTAGGTAGTCTTTAGCCAAAGCCATTCAGGGGAACTTCTGTTAGAAACCTTTCCCTCTCTTGCGCATGCCTGATGAATCGGTTGCTCATTCTTTGAAGGAGAAAGCCGAACTTCTGTTTGAATTCTTTGCTTCTCTACTAGATGACCATACCGCCCATCATACCGCGCTGAGAAAATTCTCTGCACGATGTTCAGTTTACTAAACTGCTGTGAGACGTGCTCTTCTCTCTTTGGACATCAGTAAAGCAGTGGGCCTGACGTAATCCCTGCAAAAGTACTGAAAATATGCGTCCCAGAACTAACACCAGTATTGACTCGACTGAACTCTTACGGTATTGTCCCGACCGCTAGAAAAGTTCCCCTGGTGCATACTATCCAGAAAAAAGGCTTATAGCAATTACTTCTTTGATCTCCAATGTGATGGAAAAAATAATAAATACTAAAGTTCTTGGATATTTCGACGAGCACGTGTTGATTAACGATCGGTAATATGGCTTTCGCAATGGTCGTTCTGATGATCTCCTACTATATTTCACCTATCGCTGGGCAGAAACGATTGAGATAAAGGGGAAGCGCTTGCTGTAAGCTTCGATATTGCTAAGGCTTTTGATAGGGTGTGGCATAGAGGGTTGCTTTCGAAACTACCATCATACGGACTGTCTGAGAAGTTGTGCGTTTGGATTGCCAGTTTTTTTTCCATGCGCGTAGTATAAAAATTGTTGTCAATGATTGCAGCTCCGATGTTAAGTAAATGTAATGGTGAAGGTAAAAAGGTAAATGCTGGTGTTCCACAAGGATCAGAGCCGTCTTCTACATTTTTCATTCCGTTTATAAATGACATGTTACAGTATTATAGCACAATAGCAAGTCGTAGATTGGGGTACGAAAATGTTGTGAAGTTAATCCCAATGAAGACGCAAGTGTGCACTTTCACAGTTAAGAAAGCACGTTTACCCGCGAGGGTGCGAACCTCGGTTCAAAATCATCCCACTTGCTACTTCAAACAGTGTTGGGATCTTCGGCGTTGAACAATTCCGTGGGCACTTGGTACGTAAAGCCTAACTGGCTTGGGGTACTCAACAGAGCCAAGCTGTATTGTACGCCCGAATATAGGATGCTTTATATAAGGCCCAAATACGACCGCACCTAGAGTACTCTCTCATCTTTGGGCTGAAGCACCCCAATACCAAATCCTTCCATTTAATCGGATACAGAGACGGACTATTCAAATTGTTGACGGACTATTAGACTTGAATTGACAAGCAAGTTGGAGACGCTATAGCACCATAGAGACGTTAGCTCTCTGTTTGTGTACCATAGTGTCTATAACGGGGAATGTTCTGAGGAGCTCTTTGAGTAGATCTCCCACCATCTCGGTTTTATGATTACAAAACTCGCGAAGAAATAAATTCTATTCTAAAATCCATAAATTCTATCTATGTGTGGCTTTCAGCCACATTTCGTTTCAGTCAGTCTTTCTTTCCGCACACGAGCAAAAAGTGAAACAAGCTGCCATCAGCAATGTTCCACATAACACCAGGTGACCTGCTAGCTCGTTTGCCTACCAAGGCAATATAAAAATGTTCATGTAGGTTTATTATAATAATGTCTTAGGGTTTATTACAACATACACTCAATCAATAATAATCAACACACTTGATTGTGATTTGTATTAGCTGATTGCAATCAACCAGTAGTTATCAATGTTCCATATTAATATTTTAGTTTGTGTTCACAATATCGGTACAATAAAATACTTATTACTGTAAACATTATATACTCTACTACCCTTGTGTTGTTGGTGTGACTTCGTAATTATAACATAATTAAAAAAGTCAATATTTTCATATTTACCTCAAATCCAACCATAAAATGAACACCACTCTCAAAAAGACTTGTAATAATAAAATAAAAATTCCTGCTTTAATAGGTTAACAAACATTTTATTATTAATTTTAAAATTCTTTCAGTGAATCTATAGTTGTTTTTTTAACAACAGAGCCAACAATATTCTTTATTTTAGTGCCTGTGTATGTTTCATTGTCATCAAAATGTATAGATATAGCTTGAAATGTGTCATTCATTATTTCTTTCAGTTTGATTGGAAGACTGTTAGTTTCTTTGTTATTAATTAAAGTTAAATTATTCTTTAGATCATTTATTTCTTCTAATAAATTCCTTTCATGATGATGAAATTTTTCTGTTTTGTCTGTTAACTGCATTAGATCATTTTTGATTTGCATGATTTCCTTATCCTTTTCATTACATATCTGTTTTAAATGTTGTGCTTCGATGCTCAAGTCCTTTGCACTTTGATGGAACACTTTCAAATTATCACTTTTCTCTTGAGTGTCTTGTTCAAATGTATCACAGTTATAACCTTTCAATTTAAGGAAATCTTCATATTTTTTAATTTTCCTTTCATATTCATTGAGTAATTTTTGTGTGATTTCATTTTGAAGTTGTGACACATTGTTATTTTCTGTAAATTTGATTTTGTTCACATTCCCTAAATCATTCACTTTTCCTAATAGTATATCTAATTTGTCAGTCATTCTGTTCATATTTATTCTGATTTCACTATTACTAACTCTCTGTTCAGTTAAAAATAGACTTATATTATTTGTCTCTGTCCCAGCATTAATCTCAGTTGGCTTAGCATCAGTAGGTTTTAAGGACACAATCTGTTGATTACTGGTATCAATAGGGTCCCTAACTATATTTTGAGGTATGTCAGATTTTAAACAGCAAATATTGTCTGTTTCTAATGATTTCTTGTCCACACCTTTTTTAATTGTTGCCTTTATCCTCTGCCTATGAATATGTTGATTATGTGATCCACTATCTGATGAATCACTTGATTGAGCTTTATGAGAAGGTGGCAAGACTGACTGTCCCATAGTAGCCATTCTTTTTAAAATTGAATCTTTAGTTTTTTTATTACTAGATGTATCTGTGTCACTTTCTTTTTCATCTAAATTTAATTTAGTTTGGTTGATTTTATCTTTGTCAATATATCCTGGTTCAGAATGTTCTGTATCCACATAATTTAGATTTACATTTAAAAATTTCAGTACATCTAAAATTTTATTTAGATTGGGTGCTGGATTGATACTCCAAAATTTTTGAAGACTGTCATAATAAGATATACTTGTATTCTCAGTCACTTTTATTTCAATGTCATTTACAATTGTTACTGTAGATAGTGTTGTTTTATTTGAATCATATATTACCATCTTAGAGATACTCAAGTTTAGAAGTTTATATATTGCAAATCCTAGTTTTCCCTTAAACTGATAGGTGTTGTTAACCCTAAAACAAAAAATAAATAATTTTAAATATTTATCTTCGTTCTATATTTACCAATATATTGACTAATAAATAATATACAATGTCAACACCTAAGATTATAATTAAAATAAACAATTTATAATCTAAAGATTATTTTAAAAAATGTATTCGTCAAGTACTTTTTAAAGCTTTTTATTGTCTTTTTAATCATTTTATTGATTTCTATTCCTCTATATTATAATATATCACTGCAGTATTATATATTCAGAAACCAGACTGATTATCTATTGTAAGCTCAGGTAAAAGGTTTCTTTTTGTGTAATGAAATGAAACAACTTAATATAGAATATTTTTAGAATATTTATAACTTAATATAAAAAATTAAAATTCCTACCCCATCTATTAGATGGGGTAGAAATTTTAATTTTTTAAATATAGTTTATTTTTAATAAGGTTATAAAGTAATATTAATAAGAATATTGGTATATGTTTTTTACCATTCATAAGCATATACTGTTCCTGCGAAAAGGTATTCAATTTGTTTTGTTTCTTCATTTTTGGACGTTATTTGTGGTGGTAGTGGTGCACTGTACTTTAAACTACTTCCCGCTGTATCTTCTTTTTTAGAACTACTGCCAAATAAGTTGGACAGGGAAGTGCTGAAAAGGAGGCGACATCAGTTGTGTTAGTTTCCTATTTCTGATCGTTTGACAATTCGTGGTGAAAACATGTACCTTGTTGACGGAGTGAAATAATCAACGTCAACTTCTTCAGTTTCAAGCATTATTGTTTAAATATAACAGTAAACAAATACTCAAACAGGAGTAATTGGAAGAACTATATTTAAGTATCCCACTAAATCTAAATCTTTGTATATAAGTTGGCATCTATATCATATATTATTCTATTAAAATTGTTTTAATTATATTATTTTGAAGAGTTGCGGAGATATAATAATATAAAGTTCATAATTCTAAGTTTTAATATAAATAATATTACAAGTCAACACTTCTATAGTCAATATACAGACTACAGAGTAGAGTGTAGACTAACGATAGAATAGAGATAAGCAAAAAGTCAATGTTACTCCCACACAGAGTATATATATTTTTAATATGATAACTTAGAATAAAAGTTCTATCTAGATATAAGAAATCCTTTTTAGAATTCTGTTTAATAGCCCCCTTTTTGAAATAATATGTTTAAATTATATAAACTATACCAAGATTTCATTATGATGTGCATTTATAATTCATAAGTAATAATGAACAAAATGAAATTTTTATTTTAATTTGTAGTTTAAAAAAATATCATGATATTTAACGGAACGCTTTAAAATGCTGATCCCGTAATAAATTCACCACAGGTTTAGAATATACTGCATCATAAACAGAAATCAGGGGGTACACATCTTTGTCTATTTCTCCGATAGTCATAGTATGGTACACGGGTATGCGATCCCGGCTCCCCGAGCTATTACTGAATCTTCTCAGGTCTTCCGAGTCAGTAATATCCTACTACCTTATATTTTCCTTTCTCTTCCTTACAAAGTTCCTATCTTTTTGACCCGTTCCCCCCTTTTATTCCATTTTCCTACCCACTTCCTGCCAGTCCAAGGTGTACCGTGCCGAGGGACTCATGGCTAGGGGCATTTGCCTAGTCGCAAGCGGTGGCCCTGGGACCGGGCGAACCCAGAAATAGGCTAGCCTTATTCTGGCATGCGGGGCTCTGCCAGAATGGACCTATGTTCCCTTGCTAATCGTGGGAACGCAATTGTGGTATTATTAAAGGCCAAAAATGGCGGCGATAAGATTCACAATCCATCACGTCACGTTCCTAATGAAACGGGCCACAGAGAGCCGCTTTGCTACTTTGAATGTACGAGGAGGAATGAATGAAAAGATTGATGAAGTATGCCAGATGATGCATGATAGGTGTATAGATGTACTCTGCGTGAATGAGACAAAGAGGAAAGGATGTGATACCACGAAACATAGCCCTTACACAGCTTACTGGTCTGGTGTAGGCAGTAATAAAAGAGGTTATCAGGGAGTTGGTATCATACTTTCCGAATGAATGGATGATTGTGTGAAAGAAGTGAAATATGTGAGTCCTAGTCTTATCTGGATCAGGCTAAAAGTTGGACTAACTCGGATCTTTGTCTAGGGTGCTTATGCTCCGACGGACTTGGATACGAGAAAGTCCAATAAAGCCCAAAAAGAAATAGATGAGTTTTGGGAAAGTCTGAGCGATACGTTGAATGAATGTGGACCAAATGAGCGAATAATTATGTTAGGAGATTTTAATGGATGGGTAGGTGTGCAACGATTGGAAGAAGTTTGCTTGGGATATGTGTGGAACATAGTCTTTTTGTGGCAAACACTATGTTTGAGCATTCATGTGTATACAAGGGAAGAAGGGAATGCTAGAAGTATGATTGATTTTGTAATTGTGGACGAAAAACTGAAGAAGAAAGTTCTAGATGCTCGAGTATACCGCGGGGTCGACATCGACACTGAGATACTGATGGT